>BQNB010011093.1:0-57823 GCA_026074375.1 Tanacetum coccineum
CCTTTGTGTTGACCTTTTTAGCATGTTTATCTCAGGTAATTGAGCAACCTATGACACGGAGTGGCATTGGACTTGAGGATGTCTAACTTGTTATCATTCAAACTCTATGTTTTCATATGTATTTTGGGACCTCCTTTTGTAAAACTCTAAAATAATATTGAATGATAACTAAATTTTCCAAAATGTCTCTTTTGAGTCATTTTCTATGATTATGACTGTTGATTCATGAAGTAATACCCCAAATTAGTTTCCGCTGCTATATGTCAATTAAGGGGGTTTTACAGTAAGTGCTTATATGATGAGCTCTCATGATACATATACTAAGTGAGGCTCTCTTAATGTTTAAAATGTCATGATTGTGAAATTTATGAGTGAACCAAACAATTCCTTTTTCTTAAAGGAACCGAACAACTCGTTCCCCTTAATGAACCGAACAACTAAATTATCTTGAGGAATCAAACAACTGGTTTGTCTTTAGGAACCGAACAATTAGATGTATTAAGGAACCGAACAACTAGTGTTGTTAGTGTACCTAACAACCAGTTTTTGTTCAGAAACCGAACAACTAGAGTCATTAAGGAACCGAACAACTAATTGGGTTATGGAACCGAATAACTAATTTTCCTAAAGGAATCGAACAACTAGTCTTATTAAGGAACCGAACAACTAGGTCGCTTTAGGAACCGAACAACTCGTCTCCTTTAGAACCGAACAACTTGTTTTACTCTTTGGTACCGAACAACTAGTTTTTTTTCTTTAGAAATCGGTTTTATCTTTCAAGACCAAACACACTTTAGATCAAATTTCCAAATTAAAAGGCAATTTAATATCTTAATTGGGGAGTTAATTAAAATTGGTTAATTATCCACTCTAAACAAGTTAAGTTGGCTTAAGTTGTCATTTAAATGGATAAATCTTAAAATGTGCTAAAAGTCTTAGAGTGCCTTATCCTTGAGAATTCTTTGCATCATGTATCAACTCAAAGTGCACAATTGAAAGGTCTCTATAGTATATTGTACAAACATAAATTGTATTGATCCTTTCTTAGCAGAATCATGGATACCACAAGAGCTCAGCAAAAGGCTTTAGATGATGATTTAGTAGCTTCAGCTAACCGTCTTCAGATAGGAAAATGCAATCTCTGGCTAAGCCCCACTCTCAAATCCAAAGAACCTACTATTCAAGTGGTATTAGACGCTCTGAAACTTACTTCCTTCTACAAAGCATTTGAGATCACTGCTGATGTTCCAGAAATATACATGTAAGAGTTCTGGGTCACTGCCTCCAGACATCATTCTTCACTTCGTTTCAAGATGAATGGAAAAGCCATACTGTTAACGTTGACAACTTTAAAGATATGCTCAAGATTTGCTCTAAACTCCCAGGTCAGAAATTTGAAGATCCTCTACTTGAAGAGGAATTCTATCTTTTATTAGAGATCTTGGACACACTGGTGAGATAAAGATTATCTTGATGTCAACGTTAATCAGATGCATCAACCATATTGAGATCATATTGCTGCGAAATCAGTTTAATAAAGTGTCTAAGCGGGTAAAAACTACTGCTAACGGAAAGCTTTGATTGATCCACGTGCCAAATCCGTTTGGGCATGTATCATAACAAAATTTGTATTAGTTATCCTCTGTGGGAAGAATTTGGGGATCAGAGTGAGAACAAGACCGCTAAGAAGAACAATGACATGAGTGTGATCCCCGATTCAACCCAAAGTCAATTTGTACACTACTTCAGCAAATGATCAGATCAATACCAGGAGAAACAAGATGTTATGCATTCTGCCAAGGGATGTCCACTTGGTTCACTCACAATAAGAAGTTACTCTAAACTATCAGACATACAGATAAATGGTGCTAGTTCTTTCCTCAACGACTTTAACCAACCAAGCCATGTTGGAGTCCGAAGCTTACAAGACTTATCATGCTTATGCTACTGGTGAGAAGATTCCAAAACCTAAGTATGTAAAGAATAAAGCTGATCCTGAATCATCTCCCAAGAAGAAGTCTGCTCAAGCTTCTAAAGGCAACAGACTCAAGATTTCAACAAAGGTGGCTAAACCTGTCAAGAAGAAGCAACCAGCAACAACGTCAAAAGAAAAAAGCTTAAATGTGCTTTCTGAGGTTGCATTGTCTGAGTTGAACAAGATGTATATTGTCCACCACAAGAACTTGATACAAGACTCACAGCTATCTCGCCAGCGGTTCAGGTGCATGAATGAAGGAAACTAGTGTTATTCCAGTGTACTCGAGGTACCTTTACATATAACTTTGATGATGAGCCGATTTTCTTGAAGTCCAGTACGAGGAAGATGATATGAATATGCATGAGAAAAGAACGATGATGACTACCGCTAAGGATGATCAAATTGATAACGACGCTGATAATGAAGATGATGATGACCAGAATGAAGACAATGCTGATAACGAAGGTGATGATGATCAAGATGATGACAATGAACAGACTGAATCAAACAATGATGATGACAACTTTGTTCATCCCAAGTTGTCTAATTTTGATGAAAAAGAAAGACAAGATGAATATGATAAAGAAGAAGAGTGGTCTGATGATGAAGCATATGATGACAAAACTCAAGGAGTCAATGAAGAGGAGACAAATGAAGAGGACAAAGTGAATGAATTATACAAGGACATGTACATCAATCTGGAAGGAAGAGATACTGAAATGACAGATGCTCCACAGACTAATGTTCAAGGCACTCAAGTAACAAAAGATACTTATGTGATAATAACAACTGCCACTCCTGAAGTTCCACAGCAGAGTTATGCGGTATCACAGGCTTCTTTCCAAACATAACCAACCCAAATCCGGCTATCAGGGATTGATTTCCATCTTAATCAGAACACAGATCAAATTCTCTGGTAGATGTTCCCCGTCACGACAATTTGAAATGCCCCCTTTCAGCTGTAGACCACACTTCCTCCACCACCCATGCCCTTTCATTCACCTTACAACAAACACATGATTTTCAACACCAACAATTAATAGTACCTTACACTACAAAATCTTCTTCCCAACCTGTGGTGCTTTATTTAAGTTGAAGATGAGAGTTAAATCCTGGAAATGAATTCTTGGAATTTCAAAACAAATAAACCATTTTGCTACTGCAGTTGCTTCTAGGCGCCGACATTGTTTTGATACGTACCTTGCCAACAAGAGGAATAAAGCTATAAAAAACAACACTAGACAACTTCAGGGAGACAAACTCAGAACCGAAGCTCAAGCTGTCAATGAAGATTTCATCAATAAAATTGATGAAAATATGAAGAAAATCATCAAGGAGCAAGTTAAGGTACAAGTTAAAGAACAAGTCTCCAAGATTTTTTCGAAAATTAAGACGTTCGTAAATGACCAACTTGAAGATGAAGTTCTGACTCGCTCATCCAATCAAGCTAAGACATCCCATGCTGTAGCAGCTAACCTATCTGAACTCGAGCTAAAGAAGATTCTCATTGATAAAATGGAGAATAACAAATCAATTGACAAATCAATTCAGCAGAAGACTCTCTACAAAGCATTGGTTAACGCTTATGAAACTGACAAAGACATCCTTGAAACGTATGGAGATATTGTCACTTTTAAAAGACGTCGAGATGATAAAGATGAAGATGAAGAACCCTCTGTTAGATCAAACTGGGGGTCCAAGAGAAGAAAAGCTAGAAAAGAACCTGAATCAACAAGTGCATCAAAGGATAAGACTTCCAAATTATCTGGCAAGTCTAAAGAAAGGTCCAAATCTTATAATACGTCTACTGGCAAGTCTGCTCAAGCAGAGGAACCAATACACGCTGACGAAGACTTGGAAGAACCCACACATCAGGAGTTCAATACAGGATTTACTGAAGATCAACCTGTTGATGAGACCACTCAGCATCCTGATTGGTTTATCTTTGGAACTGCCTCTGCCGGATCTACCCAAGTATCCCTAACCCCGTACCCAACATCTCTAATCCCCTATCGCCTCTCTTCAGCATCTACGATGCTAACAAATCCATAATCTATCCCTCGACCTCTGGTAGGTCTAGCAGTGGAACTTTCTCCAACCTCATATCTGGAGCCTGGGTGGACAAATACAACCTTTTGCGGGGAGGCTGCTCAAACTCTGGAATATCATCCCTACAGTCAACAGGTGGTGGTATGTATAGAGACGGTGGTAGTGATGGTAATGGAGGTGATGGTAATGTGGCAGTAACTGCATTAATGAGACCCTGAGTGGATGCTATCCTGAGTGTCTGGATTTGGGTTGGACACCCAGACGATGGTAGTAAAGTTGATGAATGTGCAGGTAGGGTTATGCACCTAGAAAGGCACTCCCCTACAGAGGGTGGTGATAGTGAAATAGGTGGTGATGGTGATGGAGTAGTCATGGCCAGAAGTCTCTTAACCTTTGCCTCTGGTGGAAGGGATATGGAAGCCCGAGGCCGGATGGTAATCCTAGCCCCAATAGTAATGTCAGTGGAGGGAGGTGGTATAACAGACTCTGTTCCCTCAGGTGGGAAAACAGGCTCATCAACAGGTACAACAATAGCAGAGTCAGCCAGAGCTAAGTGCTCCTTCTCTTCCTCCTCCTCCTCCTCCTCATCCTTATCATCCTCATCCTTATCATTGGCGTCATCCATAGATGAATCACCGTCATCATTATCTCCATCATCTCCCCTGTCCATAGGAAAGTCAACTAGACCATCCTCTGTCTTATCATCCTCATACTCCTCCAGATCCTCTTCGAGATCCGACTTAGTAACATATCCGAGTGACTCAGCAGTAGGTGAATCAATAGGAGGTAATGGCTACTCCTCAGATGGAAACTCATGCTCATCCTCCAATGGTATATACTCAAGGTATATAGGCTTTGGTACGTAGTCAGGATCCTGTGCCTATACGAACATAGGCTTACGCTCATCCTCGTCCTGAGGAACTGGCGGTGTCTGTGGATCCTCTGGACCTGGTATGTAATCCGGTGATGGTGGGGCTATTGGCTGTATCGGGAGTCCGTTGTATCCTAATACGATGACCCGTAGAATGCCTCCCTTAGATACCTCCTCATCATCGGCTTCCCAGAAGGCTCTGCAGGGCTCAGAGTCGGTGTAAACGGAAGTGTAGGTAACAGCAGATGTCGCAAAAGACATGGTTACTACAAAAAGCAAAATAACCTATATAAGTATTACTTATAGGAAAGATCAGTATGATATGTCTGTAAGCTTTAATAATAAAAGTCTTATAGTAATATACGTAATATCATTCATATATACGTATATTGATCATGTAAGCACTTAGTACCCTACTAATGCTAAAACGATGTATGTCATGCAAGCACATAAATTTGATGCAACTAGTAATGTGTGTGTATCCCATACAAACCCCATTTGTAAATCAAGTGTTTGAAAATGGTTATAGTCCAGACAAGACTTTTGACCTGGTTCTCTATAACCTTGGCTCTGATACCAATCTGTAACACCCTCAAATCTGAGTACGCAGCGGAATGTTGAATATCCGAGGGCGTTACATTTACGGATCAATAGCACAAGATATGAGAACGACCACTAAACGTGTCGTTTGAAAAAGATACATTGGATTAACAAAATACTTGTTTGTTACATAAGCTCATGGCTTCAAATTGTTCAACAATATAAATAAAGATTCCGGTTTATAGCAATTGTCCCCAAAATGTAATAAGACAATAAATCTTAAATGTTGACTCTTCAATTATTGACTTCCAATGTATCACCGCACCCCGTGCCTTATTGACCTGAAAAACATGCTTAAAACGTCAACATAAAGTTGGTGAATTCATAGGTTTATGTAAATCAATTGTAGGACCGCAAGATTTCCAAGTGTATGATTGAGCAACACATGCAAACATCATAAAAAGTAATTACGTTTTCCTAAGCTCATGACACTGAAGCTCGACATGTATGAATGCAAATATATTTTCCAACAAGTATTTGTGAATGATGTGCTAACCCCATAACATCCCAAGTTCGACATGGTATGCGTTCGTTCCCGGTGATAGCTAGTCACCCGAACGGGGATTGTCAATCCCTAATAGATCTATTCATAACATTCGCGCCCACATAATGTAATTCCCAATCACATCTATGCAATTAACAGTTCATGATCATGGACATAATGGGTTATGGTAACTTAGGCAAACACATAATCATGGTATAAAATGTACACTTGCGTCCAATTTATAAAACAAGCATGTTTTTACCCCAAGGATGTAAATCATTTAAATAACAGTAAAACATAGGGCTATGGACTCACCTTAGAAGGTACTCCTCTGATTGATATTATATATCCAAGCATGTAGTGAATCACACCGTCAATTACCTAAGTAAATACGGTCAAGTCTTAGTCTACATATTTAGGCTAACGACTCAATGTATAAACTATAATAATTTCTAGTTTATATATACTGTTATCACTTGTGTGGTGGTGTACACGTTTATTGTATTCGTTTTCCTCATTTGCTCTGGGGAAGGTGTACGACTATATACTTTTAAGTTTACAATGTGTTTAAGTATTAATAATAAATACACCTATTTATCATTCGCGTGACTTTAGTTATATAAGTATCCGTATTATATCACGACTAGTCCGATACCATAAGTGTTTATTTAAATCTCTTAATTATATAAACTACCCTTAGGTTTTCATTATTGGCAAAAACAGTCCTTATAGTTTAAAATAGAATATTTACCATTTACACCCCTGAGTTTCCATATTGATACGTTTAGTCCCTCTATTTTACAAAAATACATTTTGGGTTCTTATGAGTTCCAAATAGTCCCTTAAGTTCAGGAATGTCAAAAACAGTATTATCAATACACTAGCAGTATTAACAATATGCTAGCAGTACTAACTCTGCTAGCAGTACTAACTTCTGCTAACAGTACTAACTTCTTAAGCTTGGCAATATTAACTTCTAATTTAGCTCGTATCATACAACCCATTAGTGAGTTACAAATTCGTTAGAGTTTATTTGAGCTCGTGTTGGACACAAGAAAGTTCAGGATTGTCAAAAACATTATTATTAATACACTAGCAGTATTAACAATATGCTAGCAGTACTAACTCTGCCAGCAGTACTAACTTCTGCTAGCAGTACTAACTCTGCTAGCAGTACTAACTTCTGCTAACTTATTTTGACATATCCCAAACCACCCTAGTTCGCATATACTATTATGTACACATCCTTTATTGAGCAAAACTAGTTGTTAAGTATTATGATACGTGACATGAAAGTGTTTCCGTTTCCAAACGAGTTATCAAATCTCTTGGTTAAATATTTTACGTGAGCATGTCATATTTAAACATTCATGCTTATACACAAGATCTTTGTTACGTGCCTTATGGCTTTTGGTTCACCACACAAGTCTATATATGTTGTATATTGTAAGACGTGGACATGTGTTGTGTCATGCTAGGTACGACCCATGTTTAGCTTGTTAACACATAATAACCGTACCTTATGACACATGAAGCAAACATGAAACTTGAATATGAACGTAGGCTAAGACACTTACAAGGGTCCTAGCTTCTTGAACGTGTGTGTATGCGAGCAATGTGGCAACCCACGTGTGTAAAACACGATCAATAACCAAACCCTAAGCTTCAAAGCTTTGTAAATACCCAACCCTAGCTCGTGTAAACCTTTTTATAAACTTGTATGACAACTAGAAATGTTTGTGGGTTCGAATGAGATCAAGGGAGGTGTTTGTTTGCGGTTTGAAGCTCGAACACAAGAAATAAATATGTGTGTAGTTGTTTGAGAGTGTTTAGGGTGTATGTGAGTTTTCAAGAGTGTAAAGTGGTAAGTATACATGAGTATTTATAGGCAAAATGTCTAGTTACATATTCCTAGTCCTAAAACCAACCAAACCGTGCCCTATCTACTAGTGGTTTTGTGGTTTTGGTTAATCACACATAGTTTTGTTAAAACCACAAGGTACTATTCTTAATTACAAGATATATGTACAAGATATGCTTAGATACTTGAAATCTTATGATTTGTGTGTGTGTCTTGTGTTTAGCCGGTTATACAAAGGAAAAGAGAAGCCAAATGGTTATTAACCATTGTGTAATAGATTAGTGGGGGACATTTAGGACTAACATTAATTAATGGGAGTTTGTACATGTACTTAGCAATATCATGGAAGATTTCTAGGTGATTTGTGTGTACATATGTATGCCGTGGGTTTTCATAGGGAAGGAAGGATCCAAAGTGATCTTTAACCCATGTGTATTAGCTAACTAGAGACATGTTGTACAAATCTTAATTAAAACCTAGATGTACATTGTACTTAGTGTAAGATTTAAGGATTTTCTAGTGGTTTATGTTTCCCATAATCGGCCATAGTGGGTACTTGACACAAGAATTGATTTAATTTTGTGTTAAGGTTTTAAAAGTGGGTATTGGTTTGAGTCTAGGTAAGTCTAGGTATTTCCGGGGTATGTCCAAATGTATTTTATTGCGAAACGTAACCCTTTTACGTGACCAATAAAAATAAAATACGCAAGTTACATAATTATCTTCTTAATAATTATATATTACTTGGTTGATGTAAACCTCAATTTATTTGATGACCGTTTACATTAAATGGTTATTTCTAGTCTACGCGATTTAAACTTAAAAGTAATTATTAAAAGTAAATGCGTATCGGACTAAAATAAATAGTGACGGATAATAAATGTCGTACAATGACATGAAAATGAGAAATGTTACAGTCTCCACCCGTTAAAAGAGCTTTGTCCTCAAAGCTTAAGACCTTGTAGTAGATGACGGATGTAATGTACACATGCATCATATTACATAATATGATAATTCATGACAACAAGCTGGCGCATCTCCCAAATTTTTTCCAGAGGAATAACACTGTGATGATGATCCCGTAAAAACGCATCAATTAGAATCGATGGAAGTTACTCGAGAGATAATCAACAGAACAACCCATGTAAGCTTAAAAGCCGATTTAGTGGAACACGTTGGGGTCTTGAAAATCAACATTAGTTTAGTCATTTTATTATTGTAATGTTTTAATGTTATTTGAATTATTATGTAATGTTTTTATTATTTAATAAATTTAGTTTTGTTGTTAAAAAATTTGAAAAAAGAAAAAAAAATGAAGGTCGCCTTGTAGTGGTAAAAAATTGTTTGTAGGTTGCTGGAAAGAGAAAGCTGATGTGGCAAAAAAAATGAAGGTCGCTGTTGGTCATTGTAGTGACTAGCCTTAGGTAATATATCATTGTTGTCTCTATTGATAACTTGCATCTCTTGTATAGTACAAGAATGATTTTCACAAGACTTGAATTTGACAAATTTAGGTTGTGTTTCGTTTGTTACTCAGAATCACTGTTGGTATGGTTTTGATAAACGAGTGAAATGAAATTAATGGTTATGTTTTCATTGTTTATGTTTGAAATGAAAATTGATAAGTGAGTATTACACTAACATGAATCCCATTTTACTATTAAAATATACTACTGCCGTCTCAAAATTATTGTCAATCTTTTCTTTTTTGCATGTCTCAAAATTATTGTCCACTACTAAATATACTATTTGTAATTGTTTAACTTTACTATGTTGCCCTCAATAAAAATTGATATTTACAAACTAAAAGAACTCATTAATTAATTGTCAAATGGTAAAAATGTCTTTTGTTTGACTTTCGTAGAAACCAAAACAGTAATTAATACATTTTTTTAAAACTGTCTGTTTTTCATTTGTGAATAATATTTTTGAGACGGAGAGAATATTATTTATAATAAATGAATATAAAGTAAAACACTTTTCTCATCACTAATGTTTTGACAAAAAATAAATATACTAAAAAAGTGAGCCATATAGTCAATCTAGTGAAACCAACCTATCTACCCAACAATAAGTCTATGGATTTCAACTTTCATTTTTTATTCTATTCATGGTAAACAAACAATAACAATGAATATCATATCATTCTTTTATTTCGATAGATACATACCAAACAGACCCTTATTATTACACAATTAATACAAAAGTTGAGAAAAGTTCTATTTAGAACACTATCTAATCAAAGAACAATCCATTTCATCTCAACCATCCATTTTGCTTTCATCTAATGGTTTAGATTAATTCTTATTTTAATTTAATTAAAAAACTCACTTTCATCTTATTTTTTTAAAATTAAATATCTCACAAACCGTTAATTGTTACGCAAAACGAAACATACCATCGCGACGACTTAAATCATTTTCGCTGAGGGGTCACTTCTATATACTTTCGTAGAAGCTTTTTTTTCGATTATTTTTTTCAATCACGTTGAAAATAAATCCAAGTGATTTACGAAATAATGTGATTTTTTTTTCAGACGTGGTGATGGTGAAAAAAAAATTCGTCGAAAGCTATATAGAAGTGCCCCGATAGAAAGATAAAAAAAATTACTAGTCGCGATAGTGTATTTTTTTTTCGTTTGAGTTAAATTTAACTGTATTTCCATCGCGAAGAGATATTTAAATTATCTTTTATAGACGTGGCACTTTTATATTTACTTTCGACCATTTTTTTTTTTAAATTTCCGCCAGAAAAAATCACACGGTGAGTAAACAAATCTCTTGTGATTTCTTACAATAAAAATCATACGTAAATTTGTAAATTCACGCATGCGATTTATGAATTTTGAATCTCTCGTGATATAATACTTTATAAATCATAGTGAATTTTTGGAATCACATCGCGATTTATGAAACATTACATGATTTGTAAAAACAACAATCACTAACGTGATTTTACAAATCACGTGTATTTTTTTTTGGCTGGAAATTTTAACACTAAAAAGTTGTCAAAGTATATGAAATCCGGATTTTTTTTTTAGTTAAGTCTGAAAAAATCATATGTGATTTTATGAAATTACATGTGATGGTGCTACAAATCAAAGGTGAACATGTGATTATATCAGACGTGACTGAAAAAAAATTCGAAAAAAAGTTCGTCGATAATATATAAAAGTGCCCCTCTATAGAAAGATGATTTAATTCTCGTCGCGATGGTGTATTTTTTGTCGTTTGACGATTTACCGTTTACAAGATATTTTATTTTTAAAAAAGAGGTAGAAAAATTGAGTTTGTTAATTGTTTTTTTATTTGATGAAAAATGAATAGCTAGGATGTGTTCTTTTGTTCTTTAAGATGATATTATTCTATCATGATCTCACCTCTACAAAAGTTAATCATTACTTTAGATAAATGGTTGTCTCATCATTCACAGGGTCTTGAAATCTTGATGTCTGATACTTGAACTAAACTTTACACAATGCAAATTTATCATCACATAGATTTCATGTGACAAATAGACCACGACAGAAGCTGTTGCACCAAGGACTTAAATTCAACCATTATAAATTGCAAAATGGTCCATGTAATATGCTCAAACTGCATGCGCAACCTTTACCTTTTTGAAAGTGCAACCGTTGTCCTTATCAGAAACCTTTGATGCGGATTTCTTCAAGGTGAAATGATTAAAATGCCCTTGACTTAAGTGAGACATGTCTTTCACTTTAAGACATTTTAGTTATTTCATTTTAGGTAAGAGACGATATCCACACCAATAGTTTCTCACAGGTACGACACTAGCACTTTCGATAAGCTAAGAGCATCTCCAATGCATAGCTTTTTCAAAAGCTTTTCACTATTCTTATAAGTCTTTGGAAAGCTTTTTAGCATTGCACATGATGACTTTACAAAGCAATAGCTTGGCAAACGTCAAGCGGTTGGAGCTCGGTAGATATTTATATTTTATTCAAGACTGTACTTTTACTTCTACTTTTGATATCAATTTTAATCATGAAAAACTTTTGTGAAAGCTTTGTGCGTTGAAGTTGTTGGTTTTTGATGAGTTAGAGTTAATGAAAAAGAGGATGTGGCAACAACAAAAAACTATTCAACTTTTTACCATTGTAGTTGCTCTAAGGACCGTACTTGAAGTATGGACATACCATAAGTAGGGGTGTTGATCGGTTCGGTTTTTAGCATTGCACATGATGACTTTACAAACAACTTGAAGCAATAGCTTGGCAAACGTCAAGCGGTTGGAGCTCGGTAGATATTTATATTTTATTCAAGACTGTACTTTTACTTCTACTTTTGATATCAATTTTAATCATGAAAAACTTTTGTGAAAGCTTTGTGCATTGAAGTTGTTGGTTTTTGATGAGTTAGAGTTAATGAAAAAGAGGATGTGGCAANGCTTATCACCCTCAGACAGATGGACAGAGTGAGCGTACAATTCAGACGTTGGAGGATATGTTAAGGGCGTGTGTGATAGACTTTGGTGGCAGTTGGGATGTCCACCTACCGTTAGCTGAGTTCTCTTATAACAACAGTTATCATACTAGCATTCGGTGTGCTCCGTTCGAAGCCCTATATGGAAGAAAATGTAGGTCACCCGTGTTATGGGCTGAAATTAGGGAAGGTAGTTTGATTGGACCCGAATTGGTGCATGAAACAACTGATAAAGTAGTGGTTATAAAAGAGAAGCTCAAAGCAGCGAGAGATCGTCAAAAGAGCTATGCTGACAACAGGCGTAAACCGTTGGAATTTGAGGTTAGGATCATGTGATGCTAAAGGTGTCACCTTGGAAGGGCGTGGTTCTTTTTGGGAAGAAGGGTAAGTTAGCCTCGAGGTATGTAGGGCCATTTGAGATTCTTGAAAGGATCGATCCTGTAGCATATCATTTAAGATTTTCTGAGGAATTGAGTGGTGTACATGAAACGTTTCACGTGTCAATCCTAAAGAAGTGTTTGGCGGATGCTAGCCTGCATGTGCCATTGGATGAGATTAAGGTTGACAAAACTCTTTGTTTTGTTGAGGAACTTGTAGAGATTATGGACCGTGAAATTAAGAGTTTAAAACATAGTAAGATATCACTTATGAAGGTTCATTGGAATTCAAAGCGTGGTCTCGAGTTCACTTGGGAGCACGAAGATTATATGAAGTCTAAGTATCCTCAGTTGTTTGTTGATCATGCTAATGAATCGGCTAGTTAAATCTCAGGATGAGATTTCCTAAAGGAGGGGATACTATAACAACCATGATTTGAGCAGGTTAGTTTATACCTTTAGAAATGGCTGAGTGTCTATTTTGTATGTTTCTTGCGTGCTATGTGTTCATTATGTAGGTTGAAGTGGTTTACGTATGTGCACGATGTCATTTTAGAGGTAAATGATTATCTTATTTTGTGTGCATTTGAGTTTGGTGTTAAGTATTCCATTTGTTCACGTGTGGTGATATTGGAAATGAAAGACGTGTTGCATGCATTGCTACGTCAATTCTTGGGTTTTAAGAGTTAAGCGTTTATAAGAAGTGTAAGTTATTAGAAAGGAAGCATGTGAGTGAAATATGGAAGTTTGCAGTAAACTTTCCATAAATAGAAGTTTAGTAAGTAGCGTTTATGTAAAAAGGTTTATCCAAATTAGCTTAGGTTTTTGTAGAAAATTAGGGTAATGTAGATAATGATATAATTAATAAATAATTAAAAAAATAAAAATATATTCATTAAGGGGTGCGTCCGGTTTAAAAAAAATTAAATTGTATTAAGTTATAGTTAAGTTAGGACTTTATTTGGTTAAGTTAAATGAAAAAAACCTTGTCATAATTTTCTTTTCTCCCTACCTTGGTGTGTTGTACAATTTTACCTCCCCAAAACCCTAAGGAGTTAAATTTCGCTAGTGATCCAAGAGCATTCAAGAGTTATGATTTAGGTGCTAAGAATCAAGGTAAGTGTGTTTAATCCTAGTTAATTAATGTATTCATGTAACCCTAATTATAATAGATCTAGGGTTTTAATTAAAATATAGAATGTTTATGATATATTATGATTGTAGTATGCTTAGGATTGAATTAGATGCGTATGCATGCTTGTGGTTTGGTTAGATTTACGTTAAAACTGGATTTAGGGTTGAGCAGAATTTTGGGCCATTTTCAACGACTGTTAACTTGGTGATAAAAACGAATATTGATATGTTTCTTGAGTCTATGAATAAACCAAAAGAGTCTACTTTCCAGAAAATTTGGCCTCAAAGGTTTTTAAGGTCGGGAAGTCATTCAAATAATTTTTATACTAAAAGTTATTAAAACAGTAAATACGGGTCAGAATTAGGTCATGTTTAGGAGGGTAAAACCTATATTTAAAAATGGAATTAAGCTTATCCCTTCTTCAGTTGTTAAGTTCCATATGTCTATTGATAACCCTGTGA
Organism: Tanacetum coccineum; assembly: GCA_026074375.1. Classification (NCBI taxonomy): domain Eukaryota; kingdom Viridiplantae; phylum Streptophyta; class Magnoliopsida; order Asterales; family Asteraceae; genus Tanacetum; species Tanacetum coccineum. The sequence continues at coordinate 14,262 of BQNB010011093.1, forward strand.
AAATTAGCCTCTAAAAGCATGTCTAAGTATGGTAGTTAGAGTGATATATTTTGGTGTGCAATCAGATCTGAATTAGGACAGTTTTGAAGTTTGATTTTATTTGAGGTAGTTACACATGTAAGTAATACTTTGGATTCACAAGGTGGTTAATATGCTCATAAATGAACATGGGTGATTTTTGGTGTAAATTATGAAGTTCTTAAGTAAGGGTTTTGAGCACGTAAAGAGACACTAAAATTTTGCAATTCTGATTTAATTATAAGTATCTAGTGTAAAGTGTTAATGAGATGGTTAAGGTTGGGCATAGTGTCGGGGTAACCCATGATAGGTTAACTAAACCATTAAATATCCATCATATGTGTAATCGTGTTTATTTATTTATATAGTTGCGTGTTGAGATTTGGAAGCTGCGTTTGAGTATTCAGGTGAGTTTCATAGTCCATCTTTTCACATCGCTTTTAAATTGGGATGGAAATGATGCAAATGGATTTGAAATGTTCTAATTACTTTGATTAGGTGTCTTTATTTTGAAAGTGTAAGGACTTTACTTGGCTATTGTATGTTACGTGCTAAATGCTTATGTGTATTTGGATCAGGGGTAACGTTCCTACCCATTTACTATGGTATCAGGATCGAGGGTAACGTTCCTACCCATATGAAGTGACGGTTTTAATGGATCGGGGGTAACTTTCCAACCCAATTTTTGATATTTGTTGGATCGAGGGACACATTCCATTCCCATGCTCATTTTGGTTACATTTGCATGCTAGCTTGTATGATAGTAAAGTAATTGTCTTGTCATGTTTGCATTAATCACAGTAATTGTTTATAAGCTTTGATTTTTGTGTCTTAAACCTATGACTCTCACCAACCTTTGTGTTGATGTTTTAAGCATCATTTTTAGGTAACCATCTTAAGGATGTTAAAGTTAGGAAGAGTGGCTAGTGAGACCATAGGCTTGCATGCGGAGTCATTCTCCTAGAGATTTTATTTATGTCATTTGAATTGTTTGATACTTGGTTGTTATTTGATTGTTTAGACTTTTGGATTATGTTTCCTTGCGGTATGACTTTGCTATCTTAATGCAAGACTCCTTTATCTTGTGTTAGATATTGTCATGACACATTGTGTCTCATTTGTTTATCTATTTCATTTAGTTCTCTCTATTGTTGTCACCATTGTGTTGTGATGATATCCATGATGTTACGCCTCGTGTTTCCGCCTAGGCAGGGTGTGACAATAACCCTTAGAAGCCCTCTTCATATTGCTAAAAAGTTTTTAAGTATGGGTAGGAGCAATATAAAGTCTTGTGTGAGATTGAAGTAGTCTCTTGTGCTTGTTCAAAAACACTTGAATAAATCTTGGATACATTAAAAATTTGTGTTTACTATCTAAGTTTTTCACCATACCATCAAAAATTAGTTTAGAAAAATTAAATTTCTTATTAGTGGCCAAGCAAATAATAGTAGTTGCTATTTTGCTACTGAATTGTTCCCAAGAGGTTTTCTTAGGACTTAGATAATGTAGGATGGTATGGATGAGAAATATCCATTCAGGGGAAAAGTGTCCTTTTTGAAAGGTCAATTTGTCAGAAGTTGACACATACCCCATTAAAGAAAGATGTTCAAAGATTTCATTAGTTGGCAAAGAACTAATACCATCAGCATCTTCTAATTGGAGATGCCTTCTAACAGATGCCTCATTAACAGTCTTAACTGTGCCATCTATTGTAGCAGTTAATTCTATTTCTCCATTATCAAGTGTTCTGGCAGTAGCAGTTTACCAAAACTGTTTGATGGGAGAAACATAGATAGTGGGATTTTCAGTAAGAGCATACCTTATGTGACTGGCATTGAGAAAATCCACTATTTGGTGAAATCCTTCACTTCCCTCTGGTTTCTTTAAGTAGGCGACCATGTTGTGTGTGTCACAGAATTCCAAATTTACCATTGTTGATTCAGAAAAGTTCGATTAGGGTTCCGGGTTATGTTCGATTATGAGAGTATGTGTGTTTGGAAAAGTCAATTGAGATTATATAGATAGCACTTAAGGTTTTGATTGGACCGACTGAATAAAATCGGTTCTTTATCTTGAAGAAATCTTATGATTTAAAGAATGATTATGAATTATCCAAATTAAAGAAACCTATAAGCGAAGTAATTAGAGAAATTATCTCAACGGCTATATTTAATTAAGAAAAAATCTATTATTCCCCAAACAGCACTAACGGTAGCCTAGCAGTACTAATATTAAGCCTATTCGTATTAACTTTACCCAGTAGTATTAACCCAAATTTTCTTTCAAAACAATATTGCACTCATACTTTTGAAGGGATTAAGTGTAAAGGAAGACACTTAATCATTTCGGTTGCATTTAACCTCTGGTTGTGTGAGAACTAATGATTTCAGTATAAATACTGCCTGTGTTCAGATAGACTCATTAAAAGAGCCTTCTTGACAGGGTTTCTAGCTCAGTGGCAGGTGTTACCTCTAACACAAATGTTTTAGATTCACGTTTGCTCGCTATTCTATAAACCAGATATCCGTAGACTAACACACTATGCAAATGATAGAATGGTAAATAGTGAGTTAGATCAGTTACTATCTAACTAACTAAAAGCCATCAATTCGTGTTCAGTATAGCCTATGCCCAGATGCTTCATTAGGCTCATTGGCAGACATAGGTTGATTTCAAGAAAAAGATTTTAAAGGACTTCCCAACTCAGGTGTAAAGTTAGCATTAACCCTTGGCAAGTTATCCCTAAGCCCTCTCTATCATTAGTCAGCAGATTTTCCTCTAACAAACACCATAATTGGTATCACCAAATCCAACCATACTCCAAAACCAAGAAAACACAATCCAAAGCCTTTTTCTTCTATCATTTTAAATATTACTAACAATATTTAACTAACATAACTTTAAGTAAAAACTAACACTACTAGTTATACTTGGCAGTACTAAATGATACAACTAACCGTACTAATCCTTTACAAAACATTACAAAGACAAACAAAGAGAAACAACCTTTAAGGATTAGACATACAAATACTTGCAACCAATACAGAAACCTTCCAACAAGCAAAGCTTTTGTAAGTGAGTCTGCAAAATTGTTATCTGTGTATATTTTAACCACTTGAATTAACTTTTTATCATTGCAGTCTCTTATAAAATGATGTCTAATCTCTATGTCTTTTGTTTTAGAGTGTAAAACAGGATTCTTAATAATACATATAGTATTGTTATTGTCAATATTAATCATGGTATGCATAAAATTATACCTTTAATCCAGCATTTGATTCTGAATCCAGAGTACTATGTCCTACACAACTAGCAACATCATATATTCAGACTTTATTAGAGAAGTGACACCACAGTTTGCTTCTTGCACAGCCATATATTAATCTGCACCCTAGGAACTGACAACCTCCTGTTGTAGACTTCCTATCCAAGCTTGCTCCAGCATAGACACTATCAGAATATGCCACCAAATCAAAGGAAGAATCTCTAGGATACCAAAGGCCCAATTTAGGTTGGCCTTTTAGGCACCTAAAAATCCTTTTTATAGCATGTAAGTGTGAAACCTTAGGTGTGACTTGGAATCTAGCATATGCACATACTGCAAACATAATGTCTAGTCTAGATGATGTAAGATACATCAATGATCTAATCATTGACCTGTAGATATGAACATCAACATCATCACCATCTAAGTCCTCGAGCAAAGCCTTTTCTGTATCCATCGAGGTACTAGCTATCCTAACATTTGTGAAACTAAACTTCCTTAATATGTCAGCTACATATTTATCCTAATTGATAAATATCCCATCTTCTTTTTGCTTCACTTGCAACCCTAAGAAGAAAGTGAGTTCTCCTATAGAACTCATCTGAAACTTGTCATGCATCAGTTTCTCAAACTCAGTGCACAACTCCTTCTTTGTAGAGCCAAAGATAATGTCATCAACATAGACATGTACAAGAAAAATATCCCCTTTTTGCTTCTTGATAAACAAGGTCTGATCTATCTTTCCTCTGTGAAACCCATTGTCCAATAAATACTTGGCCAATGTTTCATACCAGGCTCTTGGAGCTTGATGTAGTCCATAAAGTGCTTTCACCACCTTGTAGACTTTGTCTGGATAGTCAAGATCTTCAAACCCTGGAGGTTGACACACATATACCTCCTCTTCAATCCTACCATAAAGGAAAGCACTCTTTACATCCATCTGATACATCATAAATCCCATAAAGGAAGCATAGGCAAAGAACAGCCTTATTGCCTTAATTCTTGCTACATGGGCAAAAACTTCATCATAGTTTATTCCTTCTTCTTAAGTATGTCCTTGTGCAACCAGCCTTGCTTTATTCTGAATCACTATGCGTCTTTCATCCTTTTTGTTTTTGAATACCCATTTAGTTCCTATAGCTCTCTTACCCTTAGGCAAATCCACTAGTACCCAAACCTTTTATAGCTTAAACTGTAGAAGCTTTTCCTGCATTGCTTCTACACAAGCTAGACCACTTAGAGATTTGGCAATCCTTTTGGGTTCTTCCTGGGATAGGAAATAAGCAAACAGACAAGTATGAAGGTCTTCATGAATTTTCCCTTCATAAACAGCACTAATAAACCCTTGTTTATTTGTAGGCTTTGTCATTCTTCTTGTTTGTACACCAAATTGTATATCACCAATCACATGAGCAAGTGAATGATCTTTATGGATTCTTGTATTTAGAGTAGAAGGAACTAGATATGTGGTAGTAATGTTGCTCATATCTACTTTTGTTTCATCACTAAAGAAATCAGCATGTGTGACTTCAAATGTAGGATTATCTCTCAAAGAAAACATGGCTGGTTCAGTTTGAGAGCTAATTGACCTAGCAGTAGTAACTGTAGGACAAACAGTATTAATATTTAGACTACCAGTATTAACATTTGTACTGGCAATATTAATACTTGGCCCAACAATATTAACATCTTGAGTACTATTTTTAGACCTCTCTTGATCATTAATTCTACTTTCTTTACTTACACCTTCATCATCCTTCTTTCCGGCATCACTAGAAGGTTGTGGTTTATCATTACTAGCATTCCCTAAAGAAGAATCAAATATTGAACCATCTTTCTACAGTGGCATCAAAATGTAGTCTTGGCTAGATCCTGTCTCCTTGCTAGAATGACCTGCACCAATACTTTCTTCTGTACCTACAAAATCATTAGAGTTTGTACCTGCAACAACTGGCACATAATTTATTGATTTTGTTAGAACATCAATATCAAACAGCTACTTTGGTCCATCACCTGCAATAATAGGCTTATCCTCTAAGAACCTAATATGCAAGTTTTCTTCTACTTTCCTAGTTCTAATGTTGTATACCCTGAAAGCCTTACTATTTAATGAGTATCCAACAAAGAATCCTTCATCAGACTTTCCATTAAACTTGCCTAAATAATCTAAGGTATTAAGAATGGTAACATGACACCCAAATGGTCTTATGAAGCTTAGAGCAGGTGTTCTACCTCTAAATAGATCATAAGGGGTCTTGTTATAAGGCTTAACTACTAATACCTTATTCTGCACATAGCAAGCAGTATTAACTGCTTCAGCCCAAAATGTAGTAGGTAACTTAGAGTCTGCTTACATGGTTCTAGCAGCCTCAATTAGTGTCCTATTTCTCCTCTCAGCAACACTGTTTTGCTAAGGAGTTCTAGCTACACTAAATTCCTTCTTAATGCCTTTCTTTTCACAAAACTCACTTATGACTCTATTTTTGAACTCTGTTCCATTGTCACATCTGATTATCTTTACTTTCTTATTAACTAGATTTTCTACCACAATTATAAAGCTCTTAAGAATGCCACTAGTCTCATCCTTAGTTGCTAGAAAGAAAACCTAAGTAAATTTGCTATAATCATCAGTGACAACAAGATAATATTTCTTTTTCATTAAGCTGCTCACAAAAGTTAGACCAAATAAGTCCATATGCAACATGAATAAAGGCTGAGTAATAGAGTTCTGAATCTTAGACTTACAAGAGGCTTTGTGTTGCTTTCCCTTAAGGCAAGCAACACAAGTTTGGTCATTTTCAAAATGATTTGTAGGTAAACCTCTCACAAGATTTTCATTAACAAGTTTATTAATAGTTTTAAAATTTACATGACCTAGCCTCCTATGCCATAGCATTGATTCTTCAAGTATGACCTTTGCAACAAGACAAGTTAAACACTCTTTAGGAACAATATTCTTCATATCAACACTGTACATATTGTTCTTTCTAGGAACTTTAAGTAAAACCTGACTTTCATCAGCTAACTTAAAGTCAGGAGACAGAACAAAACATCCAGTGTCAGTAAAAAGAACACTGTTCTTTTTGTCACACATCTGTGAAACACTAAAAAGGTTAAACTGTAACTCCTTGACAAAGTACACATCCTCAAAATCAAGCTTACCAGTTTTAAGAGTTCCTTTACCAGTAATTTTCCCTCCTTTGGCTCCTCCCCCAAAGGTAACATATCCTCCATCAAATTCCTTGAAGTCTGAGAGATAGGACATGTTCCCTGTCATGTGCCTTGAGCATCCACTGTCAACATAGCCTTGATCTTCTTTTTGTGGATGACCCTGCACATAAAAATAAGGAAATTAGTTTCCTTTGGGGACCCAAGCCATCACTGACTTGGATCTGCCTCGTGCATCAACATAATTATGTCTCTTCAAAGTAATTGATGCACTATTAAGTTTGGTAGGTCTCCAAACCTAACATGCTGAGGCCTTAACAAATTACCTGATTTTCCTAACCAGCATTACTATGCTGAATTGGCCTAGAAGTATTACACTGCTTTTGGCCTAGTAGTATAAAATTTTCCATTATTAGTATTAACTTTTTGGTTAAAATTTATGTTAGTTAATGCTGTTCTTATTTGATAGGGCCTCTTTACAGTTGATTGTGCTGATTTAGAAAAATGTGACACTGGTCTAGCATTATAAAATGTAGTTTTTGGATGAGCGGTATTAACAGTCCTAACATTATTAAGTGGTCTTGGCAGTTTCATTGTTAAAAACTGGCTCTGGAAGCCATGTTCATGTGAGCACTTGGGTAAACCTTCTTTAGCAGAATAATTGTAATTCCCCTTTGTATAGGTTATCTCCCGATTACCACCTTTCCCTTTGATGGTTAATTGCAGTTAGCCTACATATGGTCAAACTTCCACAGACACAACAAGCGTTAATTGTACATCACAAAGTCACTTCCTAGTGTTGGGTCTTTGATTATTCTAGTTTCTTTGATTTCCCCTAGGACTTTGTGACATGTACATTTCAGCATACTTAACTGGTTTCCTAACTGTTTTTTCTTGTTGTTTAGGTCTAACAAATTCTATCTTAGCAACAGTAGGAAAAACAGTTTTCTTCTCTAACTTATCATTGACACCAACTCCTCAACCAATGGGGCATTATGGAGTTTCCCTTACCTCATTATAATTCTTCACTAACACTCTTTACTAGTCTTAGTTCATAGCCTTAACTAAGGCTTGTTGGAACTCCTCTAGGCCAGAGTAGGAAAATCAAGATTTTGAGGGTGAAAATAACCTCTGTATGGGAAGGTGGAATAACATTATTGCTTACAAACCCCACACCCTTTCTACTTTTATCAGTTATCTGACTCCCTATTAATTTGTCTAGACTCTTAGAAGCATTATTAAAATTTTCAATATTAGGTTGATTGCTTTCTTTTTCTTGCTTAAGCTTTTCAACTTACCTTTTAAGATTACTTAATTTTGAGTCTTTATATGAGTATCTTTTTAAGAACAAACACGTTGCTCACAAAAATAACTCATTTTTTTAAAGACAAGTTGCTCTTCTACAGTTGCTAACCCTTTTTTATAAATAGCTAAATTGAACTCAGATTTGTTAAACTCTATTCTTAAATCATCAAGTTGAGTTTTAAGAGTTTCAAAGCTTTTTAGACAGGTTTTTGAACAAGTTTTGTCATTATTTACCTCAAAGTCTGAAAAAACCATAAGAGCCATGTTTGTAAGGACTTCATTATCTGCCATATAGCTCCAGTCAGAACCAGCTCCATCAATAGCCACCATAGCTTTGGCAAGAAGTTTTCTTCCATTTTTACAGTCTTCTAGAGTTGGCTTGATTCTTGTTCCTGCTATCTTGGTTTCTAGGTCCTCTACATTCCCTTGCAAAGTGTCCCATCTTGTGGCAGTTGAAACACTCCACCTTAGACTTGTCATATCCAGCTGTGTCACTCCCATTGATCGTGATCTTTCTACTAGTTTTCTGGAAAAACCTTCTTGTCCTCATGCTCAGCAATGCTAACTACCACTTCAAATCCATCTCTTCTAAGTCATCTTCATAGATTTGTTCAAGGTCCTCATGTACAAGTTGAGACCCATTTGGTTCACTGGCCAAAAATGCATAAACAGTGGCATCACTTAAGTTAGCAGTACTAACTTGAGTACTACTAGTGCTAACTTGAGTGATAACAGGGCTAACTTGAGTGTTAGCAGTACTAACTCCATAAGCAGTATTAACTTCATTAGTACTGCTAGGGGATGACACAAAAACCATATTCTGATAAGTTGAGCTTAAGCTTGAGCTTGTAGTTCTTTTAACCTCTAGTTTATCAATCTTGAAATTGTTGTAGAGATCATCAAAGCTCATTGTGTCTAAATTAGGTTTATTCCTCCAGACCACAACATGAGTATTCCACTCAGAAGGCAGACTTCTCAAAAATTTCAAATTGAGTTCTTCTTGTGAAATATTTTCACCCAAGATAGCCAGCTGACTTACAATCTTCTTAAGCCTGTTAAAAATAAAGTCAAAAGACTATGTGCTTGGAGCACTAAAGTTCTCATACATTTGCTTCAGAAGAGTCTTCTGAGTCTTCTTTGTGGCTTCATTACCACCAAATATTGTTTGTATAGCAGTAAACAAAGTCTTAGCATCCTTGTACTGATTAAATGCCATTAGATGTTCATTAGGAAGTGCCATCAGTAACATACTTCTTGCCTTCACATCATTCTTATTTTGAACCTTTTCTTCAGTAGTTACAGGACCTGGTATTAGTGAAGTTGAGGTACCATCAGCATTTATTGTTGTTTGAGCTGCTGGTTTGAATGAGTTTCCATTCTCTATGACATCCCATAGAGCATAGTCTTGTACTTGAAAGTATTGCTCAATCCTTAGCCTCCACATATCATATTCACCCTATTTAAGAATGGGCAACTTTGCAGTAGTAGTGGTTTGAGCAGTTTCTAGATCCATCTCTTCCTTGTGAGTAAAGGGTTCTTCTTGTTAGTTTCTTCTAGATTAAAGTTTCAGAACACAAGCTTTGATACCACTTGTTGATCCCAACTTAAGATCGATTCCTTAGCTTGTAAAGGTTAAGTTACTTTGGATAAATCCAAAACAACTATGATAGAAACTTTGTGAATACTAAAGAGTATGCGGAATCTACTCTTTAATACTTAGAAGAATATTAATAAAACAATAAACTATATAAACAATGATATTACTGAAAAGCTCCAATATTATTATTATCAATAATACGAGTACCCTGTGTAGTACTAGGGTTTACAACCTTAAAGCTATATATCAAAAATGTCTATCTAACACCATAACCTAGGATCTCCTTTTATACACTAAGGAGTTCTTTACAAGATAACTACAAATCTTTTATAATTCTAATCTTATACGTATATTTCTAACTTTATAAGATATATACTGAATCAGTTAATACAAATCACTTGACACGTCTTTATCACTTTAGCAGTCTTAATCTTCATCTAACAGTCTTAAGTCCTTCATCAGTCTTAAGTTAGTACTAACTGGTTAGTACTGGCAGTTGTAACTTGAGCAGTACTAACTCTTGGCTTGGCAGTACTAAGTATGTATATTATTCTCGAGTTCTTGAGACTTAAGTTACCAACCAGGTTGGGTAGCTAATCTTTTCCATCCTACATGCGGACAACATCATCATAGAAGGTGGCATGGATTTAAATTGCAAGTGATGCAAGGGAATGATTTGGGTAGTTGCTTAGAGTTCAATTGATCTACAACTCAATTCATGTTTTATTGTCTCATTCCTATGTAGATATCACACGCCGTGTTTTGGTCAAATATGTCAGTCCATTCGAGTAGATCATATTAGGTTAACTTAACTGTATATTTAATTTTTTTTTGGATGTTGCACTGTCGGGGCAGGGAATTCGTCTTAATCAATTAGCAAACAAAATGATATGCTGTTATTATGCTACAACCACTGTCCATGCTGAAGAAAGCTAAATTAGCTAATCGTATGTTTTATCTCTGCTTACAACATAAAATAAAATATTTAATAACATTAAACCTCTTCATAGTTACTCATTACAACATCCTCTTGCAAAAACCTATGTGTTTATTTTATAAGATGGCTCCGTCTTGTATGTTTATTTCACACTCTACCACATATGACATGGAAATAATAAAACCACTACAACTGTGAGTTTAAATAATTGTGGCTTTACCCAAGTGACAGATTTTCAACAGTCTATCTTATCAGCTTTTTTGTCGGGGATCTCTAATTTGAACTCTTTTTCAATAGCCATCATCAGTTCTACATTGTCTAAGCTATCTAACCCCAAATCCTTCTAGAAATGAACTTCAGGAGTAACCTGAAGATAACCATAGATGAAAGTTTCATCGTCAATAAATTTAAGGGCACACAACCTACTGCATGAAGACAATGCCAGACAAAAGCATCATATGATCTAGTTTATACCAACCTAGGAACCTAGCAGAGGTATTCCATGATAATGGGCCAAGAAAGCTGGGTACGTTTCTTTCAAAGAAGGCATCAGTAGCAAAATAGCTAATATACTTAATTATATTGCGAAAAAGTATTCTTACACAGTTTTGCACTCGCACAGGTTTAAACATAACCTAAAAATACAGATTAATATTTTCAATGTTTCAACAGACCATTGATAATAAGAGTTTTATAGGTCATGACTTACACAAAATCTAATGTGTGATCGATCTTGCGGCTTCCAGAATAAGAAAAACCGCCATGTGAAGTCTCATACAGGAGTGAACTATCTGATGGCACATTAATCTCTTTCTTTCTAAAAGTAGCAACCACCACCTGACACAGACGCGTGAGTGGGCTGCCACTTAGCTTCTGGTTTTGGTACAACTTAGTGCCTAAAAATGAAACAACAAGAATTCCCATGGCAATAGTAGGAACTGCGAGCCCCCAACCCACATTGTCTTGGATCCAAACTACAACGGTGTTTGCCAAAAGTGCACCAATGTCGATGACAAAATAAAACCAATTAAAGAAAGAACCCTTTTGTTTTTTCTTAACTTCATCGTTATCATCAAATTGGTCTGCCCCATAAGATGAAACACAAGGTTTAATTCTTCCGGTTCCTAGCGCCACAAAGTAAAGTGACGTGAAACATAGGGAGGTTTGAGTATTCATTGCACTGCAAACATCTTTTTCATAACATGTTGCTTTTAGCCCAGGGACTTCATAAAATATTTGGGTAATTCCTGTAACATGTGTTATTTGCTTTAGAAATATTATGTATTCTGCAAAACTCCTTAAATTTGACTACTTTTTCATGGATTTTGTACTTATCTCTAAATTTTTTGTCAAATCCTGAACTAATTTTCCAAATCTTAGATTTTTGTAGGGCAAAATTGGAAATCTGTGACTTACTTTTTATGGGATTAGAGGCATATAGCAGTTTCTTTAGACGTCACTATATTTTGGTGTAAAATCCTTGTAAGAAAGCCCATCTTGGCGACCCTCTAATTAGATAATACTTATGTTAGGATTTATAGATTTGATGAGACAAAAGAACAAAAGAATGAAACAAGAGGGACTAATTCGACACTATGAAATTCTACAAAAGATGGAGGATTCTACAAGATATGCTAAAGAAGGAAACAAGATCAACATTGAAGACTTTCTTAAAAAAGATAAAGACTACGATTTGAAAAGATTTAGTTTCCTTATACAATTACGATTACTTTGTAAAGTCTTATAGACTCTATTATATAAAGAGATCCATAGACATAGTTTTTAGTATCCCTGTGTGTGAAAAACATGTGTGCACAAAAAAATGTAGACGTCTAGGAAAAAGTGTGTGTTCTAGGCGTATGGTTCATGTAAAATGCCTAGAGTTAGTTTGTATTTAGCATCAAGGATCTTTGATTCCTGTTATAGTTAGATAATCGTTCTATAATTGATCATGTAGAATTGAGGCTTGGAGTGAATGCTAATGAAGAAAAACCTTGTTACAATTACATTGTTCTTATGTTAATTCCGCTATACATATTCTATGAACTTTGTTATTGTTAATCCTAGATGAGATCTAAATAATCTCGAGTTATAAACGATCTTAGGAGTTCTAACAATCTCCACGGTTGGTATCAGAGCCAGTCGGCTCATGATCTAGGATCTTATAAGGTTTTTATTATCAAATTTATAAAGGAACAAGGTACGAATTTTCTATTTTGGTTACTTGTCAAATTCGGTGAAGTTAGGGTTTTTGGTAAACCCTAATTCGACAAAAATAGGAAGTTGTAAGTTTGTGTATTCAAGACCAAGATTGTATTGGTTTGATTCGTTACTTGGAAGCTACAAGATCAAATTCGATGACGTGCAAACAGAAAAGATTCAAGATGATGTGCTGACTTGCAACAATCTGGTTGGTTTATGTTGCTGTGAACGCACCATGATCTGGTTTGGAAGGATCTGTTAGTGTGATATGTTCATGAGGCCTGAAGTATGAAGATGAGTTTTGATTAATACTGGTACATGAAAAGAATCAACAGGTGGTCGACAACAGTTTGTGATAGGATCTGTTATGAAAACCCTAAATTATAGGGTTTATATGTTTGTATCTGTTGTTGATGTAAACGATGTATTTGTTTTAGTTATTGTTTAATTAGTGGTGATCCTGGTTTTAAATTGACAAAGAAACAGTATGTCGTGGGAAGTGCTGGCAGCTGAGTAGTTATCCAGGGTTTATAATGATAATACATTTTGGAGAACTGATATCAAGACGTAGAAGAAAGCTGACTTATCAAGAACTGTTTCACAGGTTGCTGCTTTGGGTTTTGAACAACTGAGACATGATTTTCAAGCTCCAAGATTGGATATGTTTTGGAAGTATGCTGTGAAGGAGATTTTAAGCACTTCTAATTTTTAGAGATTATGATTCTGGTGACGAGCAGTTTGTGGTATGGCAATAAAATAAGGATGTTGATTGGTTTGTTTTTGGAATCAGTCATGATAATGGTTCTAAATTTAAGGGTTTGTAATTGAATAACACTTAGTGTTGCTCGTTTATCTTAGTGCTCCTAAATACAAGAATAGTGCTGCCAATAGCGTGTTTGTGCTGCCAATGCAACATTAGTGCTGCTAAGTTTAGGCAATTAATGCTGCTCGGGGTCAAATACAAGTTTGTGCTGCTTGGGTTTGAATACAACTTAAGGTTGCTATTGGAAAGGTATGTTAATGTTGTTGGTTCGTGATTGTGTTAACATGGTGCTATTGGTCATGGATATTTACACTGCTAGATTTAAGCAGTTAGTGCTGCCAGCAGTATTATGTTTATACTGCTAGGGTTTAAAAGATGTTACAACTGCTAGGCCTAAAAGAAGTTTCAACTGCTAGTATTGTCAGATATCGGACAACAAAGTAAGTTTGTTCTCGGTTGGTTCTCATGATCTCAGAAAACACACACAGAATGTAAAACTTTGGTTTAACTGTTCTTTAATGGATAAAAGGCTTGTTTTTAGATTGTTTGAATTAATTGGTTATGGGGATGATTGTTTATCACGTATTTGACGATGAAGTAGAATTACTTGGGTATATTCTTATCATATCTTAAACGGCTAGCAACGTTTAAAGATAACTTGTTTGTGCTTATACGGTGTTGATGAAGACTTGCAAAATCTAGCAATGTGTGATTTATAAACTTATGGTGCTCAATGCTCATATTTGCTATCACTATAAGGAGTTACGTTGTAGTGCTCAGTGTCTCATTGAAGATAAGGATTTTGTCAAGAGATTGAGGTCTACTTATAATCAGTAGTATGAGTTTGGAGTCACGTGGATAGTACAAGACATAAGACACAAGTTTGGGTTATTTTACTTCAGCATCAAGTTTGTAATACTGAGTTTTCTCCATCAGTAATCATTACAAAAAGCCTACAGAATTTGAAGATTCAAGGGATGGTTAACATATTGGTTTCAAGGGAAGCTTATTGACAAAGTGTTTAACCATCAAGATATATTCATGCACCACTTGAGGGGAAGGTTTTCATTACTACTGCTAGTCATTATTACTACTGCTAGTTTAAGTTTCTATTGCTTAAATTCATTATTCTTATTGTGCGTAATGGTGGGTAATTTGAGTTATTAGAAGCCTGGATTGGTAGTGTAATATATGGTTTATAGTTGTAAAGATCCAAGTTGCATATCTTCACAAGACCCCTATTGGATTATTACAAAAAGGGGAAGAAGATTACTAGAGATATGATTTGCAACTTATTAAATGTGGTGGCATGGAGATTTTGATTTAAGACGAAGATTGTTTCATTCATAGAGATCCATGATCTCAACTTCAGGGGAAGTTCGTGCAAGAACATTGTTTGTTTTGTCATCATCAAATAGGGGAAGACTGTTAGGATTTATAGATTTGATGAGACAAAAGAACAAAAGAATGAAACAGGAGGGATTAATTCGACATTATGGACTTCTACAAAAGATGGAGGATTCTACTAGATATGCTAAAGAAGGAAACAAGATCAACATTGAAGACTTGCTTGAAAAAGATAAAGTCTACGATTTAAAAAGATTTAGTTTCCTTATAGAATTATGATTTCCTTGTAAAGTCTTATGGACTCTATTATATAAAGAGATCCATAGACATAGTTTTTAGTATCCCTGTGTGTGAAAAACATGCATGTACAAAAAAATGTAGACGTCTAGGAAAAAGTGTGTGTTCTAGGTGTATGGTTCATGTAAAACGCCTAGAGTTAGTTTATGTTTAGCCTCAAGGATCTTTGATTCCTGTTATAGTTAGATAACCGTTCTACAATTGATCATGTAGAATTGGGGCTTAGACTGAATGATAATGAAGAAAAACCTTGTTACAATTACATTGTTCTTATGTTAATTCCGCTATACATATTCTATGAACTTTGTTATTGTTAATCCTAGATGAGATCTAAACAATCTCGAGTTATAAACGATCTAAGGAGTTCTAACAAACTCCACAATTGGTATCAGAGCCATGGGGCTCTTGATCTAGGATCTTACAAGGTTATGTTTTGAAGTCGATCTTATAAAGAAAAAGAGTGAATTGGGTCAGATAGCAAGTTCCAGCCCAAATCGAAAAATTTCTTGAAGCCATTGCACTATGCTCATTCAACTGATACTTAAGAAACCGTACTAAATTGGTGCCCGTTTTGTAATACGCCAACCTTTCATAGCATTCGTTGCCTGCATATATAAATCTGATGACTAAATACAAATATCCATACAAATACTCAAATACATATTCTTTCCTAAAGAATAAAGATTATTCGCACCTAAGATAAAGCCATAGGCATTCTATGTTTCGGTCTTTTTCTTATTAACAAACTAAGGTTGATTATGCGACATGACCCTATATAATGATGTAAAAGGAAAAAAAATACGATGAGAGTGTGACAGCAAAATGCATAAATGTTTAACACACCTTTAATGCTTCATGAGATGGACAAAGAGAATTACAGTTGGAATCTTATGCCCTCCCTTCGCAACTGCAATGTATGACATAAAGTCATAAACCATCAGAAGAATATGAAATGAAGATAATGCAGGCAATTGCTTCATGATAGGGAAAAAGGCAGGGTGTGTTGGTTGAGTAACAGGTCGAAATAGATTCAAATTAGAACAGTAAGTATTATAGGGGTCGAATGTTTTTGGGTTAACCCGTCAATACCCATTTTCCACTTTTACCACCTTCTTTTATATATCATATTGACATATCAGATGTGACTTCAAAACTATATTAATATAATTAATAAATATAAAGTGATTCAAGAGGTTGTAGGCTTTAAATAATTATGTATACTTCAGATCACTTTTTACCCATTTGGACTTTTTACCCATTTGGTTTGTTATAAAAATATAAGCTAGAAAGAAATTTAATCATGCCCTGCTTTCTTCTCTCTTTTCTGTTAAACATTTTCAATTTTACACTTTTTATCCAAAAATTTAATTGACGATAAACCAAACATCACCATAAGTATATGCCATATCTTCATTAAGCAAATATAAGTATTCTTCAACATACTTAAACCTCTTTGTTGATGTTCATTTGTGATGTTTAAATGCTTTACAAGGTTCTGTACATTATAAGTATTCTTTGTACATTTTTGACCGACCTATTTCATTTCACGTTCGTAAGTTTAATTACATCTGTCTGACCTGTTAGGGGCAAAACATAACTTGAATAGACCCATTCTTGAGTAAATAGTCAAAATTGCCCCCTTTAACGAAGACCATGTGAAATATTATGCAGTTATATACCTGGCAGTCTTTTAACAGTGTACTTACGTTTTTGAACTACCACAAGCGTGACAAGAGGCTCACAGTTTGGCCAAAGTATTGCATATACCTGATATAAATTTAATGGAATGATTACAATAATGATTAGGTTTACTCAATAAGCCATAAATTGATACATATATATTATTTTCACCTCATATATTGCTAAAAGTTCATAAAATAGAACATGATAAAATTGATCATCAGTCACCCTATGCCTACAACAATAGAAAAGTTAAGACAACTAAAACGACTACTGATGTAAATGAAATTGAGCTAATAACCGAGTACCTGTTAAAGAATATTCTCTTTGGGATCCCTTGTCACACAAGTAATATAGCATAATGACAATATCATAAAGTTGTATACATGAGTAATCAAATAGAAAAATCATAATCAGACTCAGCATACCCATCTTCATACAACTCTTTAGATCCAAAATATTTATTCATCTAAAAACTTAATTATATAAGTGAATGGGAAAAGTTACATACTTGTAATTATCATTAACATTTTCTTATAACCTGAGGCATCCGCAAGACTTGAGTACACATTACCTGATGCCAAATCCTAAGCCGATGTACCCATGTTAGGTTACGTCTCTTATTTGTGTCTTCAAGATAACCATCCAGAATACCATTACTGCCATAATCGTTCGTTAGGTGCATCAAGTCCAAATGTAAGTAACTGATGTAAGATCAGTGAGATTAACATGAAGGGATATACCTCGACTTATAGCAGCCCCGACTTTTTAGTCCAAAACTATTGTCACGTAAGTCCATATTCGTCTAAGTAAGAGACTATTTGCCCAACCATATCACATGGTGCTCCGCCGTTCAAAAAAACTATATCACATGGTGTGGGCCAAATTCCATTATATTGTTCAATCTTGATATTGTAAACAAATATGTAGGTGTGATTCATGTTTAGATGACGCACACACAAATGTTAAAAAAATGATTCTCAAGTGACTTGATAAAATAACGATGTGCATCACAGCTCAGAGGTGGTTCGTAAAGATCATCGAGTCGAGTAAAGCCTGTAGTAGCTTAATAGAAGCTTAATAGGATAAAGCATGAAAAATATATACCTTCTAATACCGTGGTGGTCATCCCACTTTTGTTATCAGCCCTGGGTCTGCAACTTCAACAATTGTAATTGCTTGAAGAAGACAAATTAATGCATTCAAAAAATAATTAGTAAAGACTATTTCCAATTTGATTTCAGAAGTTTCATTAGGTGTAACATTTTCTAACTTGTGGTACAATATTTATCTTTAAATACCTCTAGAATATAATTAACAGCTTTGATGGCAGCCTTTAAGTTGTTGTTCAGTTTCAGTGAAAGAACTTACCATATAGATCAGCTTCTCCTTTATTTGCTTTCACAACTCAAGAATCTCAGCGTCTGCACGTACAACATAACACTCATGCGGTTTACATCCTTGTTTTAAGAAACAACTTCCATTGTCATCACTCACCACTATTATACACTTATAATAAACGAACATTTAACAACCTGAATTTAAGATCAATATTTAAACCAAACTCTAAATTCTATTTCCAATTTTTATGGAGTTTATTATTTTTATTTTTAGCCGTTTTAACGAAAATCGTAGTTTTAGCTAGTTTCGAATCATGCCTTGAATATTCGTCCATTTTAACATTTGAGAATTCAATAATTCCATATTTTAGCTTCGAGAGCTTATTTATTTTTAATTTTAATACTTTTCGACTTTTATTCGCGTCGAAATAGTGTTTTTACAATTTTTAATATTTTAACTATGTGTTTTAAAACAAATATTATGCTATAAATGTTTTATAAAAATAAAAATAAAAATATAATTTATAAACAAAACATGTAAACCAAACACCCCCTTTCTTTTAATATGCTCCATCAAAACCAAAAACCAAACACTTCTTAATATTTTTTTTATATAACCCAAGCCCAAGTAACCTTTTTATAAAAAAATTGGACATAAAAGCCCACATCCCCTTTTTATGTAAGCCGAACCATACACACACACAGTATTAGTTTTACCAAAAATATGTATCACTCTTTTGCTCCGTCCTCTTGTTCGACGCACAGTAGCACCAAACCACCATCACCATCCTTAAACATCCAACAAATCACTTCCTTTTATCCTAAATCAACTATAAACTAAACCCTAATCATTCTTTCCCATTAAAAGTCATCATGTATCAAGTAATAAAAAGTTCAAGATTTAATTAAATTTTTTATTATTGGGTTTTTAATCTAATTGGGTGCAATTAAAGTATCAAGGGTTTGATAATAAGTGTTTAATCAAGATTTGGAGCAACAAAATCAAGATTTATGTTCGGTTTTAGCCTTCTTTGTTCACGGCAGCAAGAACACAACCCAAGAGGTTGTTGTTTTGATTTTTCTTTCCATTCTATTGTGCTTGTAAGCCTCGTGTTCCATCTTTCTATTGATTTAATTTTTCTTTGAATGCATGAGCTTGATTTTGATCTTTTATAAGCATGCATGTTCTTGTGTTTGTTTGATTTTGGGTTTGATCACGAACATCATGTTTTGATGTGTGAGATATGTTATTATGATATGTTATGGCATTGCAAGTGAATAATTGGTGATTTGGATAAGTTTTGATGGGATTTCTAGGTAGTCTTAGGGACTGTTTTGAGGTCAGTAGCAAAACGTGGTTATATCTAATAATTTTTGGCATGGAGCCTATCATTAAATTACATGGTTGGATAGATATAGTCTTAAGATTCATGTGGCGAATTGGATGGGTTATCAACTCCTTCGGATGAGGAAGTTATGGCCATTTTACGATTTCTAGTCAAATCTAGAACATCGTTAGGAAAACAAGTTAAACTCCATGCTAATACTCTAAAATGTAGGATGGGAAAGCTAATCTCACTATTATACATCTCAATCTAGCTTCTCCAAGTGGATTCACTTTAATAGCTATCACGGTTTGGAAAATACGCCAAAATTAGTGTTTGGTAGGAAAATTTGGGACTGCCGCAGACCAGTAGTATAAATGGGTTAATTGCAGAAATATTTTGGCCTAAGAAGGCCTGAATTATTTAATGGGGTTGTAGAAATAAGTTCAAAGTACATGTTTCGAGTTGGCTAAAGCCATATTTCCTTCGGATGAGTAAGATATGACCAATTTACGGAAACTAGTCAGTTTTGAACTACTGTTTAAAAAAGGGATTTAACTCTAAATTTTTTCACTAAAGTGTTGGGTTTTAAAACATGGTTAAACACTATACATAATAAGCTTAAATCCCTCTTTGGATTCAACTTGATTGCTATTATAGAATAGGATTTTTGGCCAAAACCATAAACATTAGAAATTCAGCGAACTTTCTGTTTTGAGTTATGATTAGTAAAAACTCATTTTCTGTGGATTGGTAAATGGTTTGATTAAAAGGCCTAATGTTATGGAAACTAGACTTAAGTATATTTCCAGGGGTGAAATCCCTGTCCTTGTATCTTTTATAGGTTAAGAGATATGGTCTTGTAAAGTTGACTAAAATTCAGCAACACAGTTTTACGCCTTTTCTTGAGAAATAAAAGTGCGGCCACATAGTAATAAGATAAGAATCGCTAAGCGAAACTTAGTGGACACTTAATGTAGTATAATTTCAGGTTGTATACCAATTTGGGGATAAAAATACTTCGGTTAAGTTATAATGCAATGCCATGCATATTTCATAAACATATCTCGTGATCATTCGATTTATCTTTACGTATCGATCTTCTTTATCATTCTAAGTCGCATCACGTCTTTTAGGTTGTGCTTAGACGCTTCTCACTCATCTGATGATTCATCTAATTCTGGTCTTCATTACTCCTAAGGTGAGTTCATAGCCCTATCTTTTCTTCTTTAATGGTTTTCATAACTATTTTTGAGGTGAGAATACATGCTTGTTTTACTAAGCAAAATTATTTATTCCAACTTCTTAAGCGTTACATAAATGTTTTTACTAAAGATTTTACTTGCTTTTCACATGATTTCTAATACATGTTTGATAAATGGTTGTTTACCACTGAATTTATTAAAGCTTGAATTGCTTACTAAATGATTTGAGATCATTGTTTATGTATTTACAAAACCGTGAGTTTTGAACATATACCTGTTTTAAATTGGACATAAGTGCTTGAAGGGTATACTTGACCTGTTATTGTGAATTATCGTAGGAGTACCTATTGCTAAAGACCCTAATATCGTGAAATGTTAACTACATGTGATGGGTAGACGCTAGTGTAATAAATAGTACTATGGGGTGACTCCCCGTCCGGTGTTTGAATCCTTTTGGAACACCCACTCTTAAACGGATATATTATTCTGGAAGTTGGTATATAGAAATAATACCAAATCATTTGGGGCAAACTATATTTTCTCGTCCAAAGGATCGGTTGTCACGAGCTCAATGCGATAATTCTGTTACTTGACACTGCATTCGTTGCATTGTCATTGGTTGAACTTATACCTTGTGCTCCACTACTAAGCATACTTGATTTATTAAATTACTACTTGGATTTTGACAACAATTCTTTTAAATATTGTAACGCTACTTTTCTTACTGAAATATTACTTGATTTATTTCAATACTGTTTTTACTTAAACCTATGAATTCACCAACATTATTGTTGACGTTTTTGCATGTATTTTCTCAGGTTATATCTTGTTAGCTGAGCATTGGGAGCATTCGAGACGCGTGGATATCAACAAAACTCAAGGACTCAGTTTTCTTCACATTCGATAACTTTTTAACTTCAAATATACAAAATGATTCACGTTTGAACTCTTGTAATCTTGTTAAATTATAAATTATTGGGACCTGATTTTACTCTGAAATTTTAATCGAATGTGACATTTTATTAACGTCTCTTTTGAGGTCGTTTTCTGTAACTTGTACTTTATACTATGAAGTAGCACCCCAAAGTGGTATTCCGCTGCGTTGTGATTTTATGGGGGTGTTACAGATTGGTATCAGAGCACTCGTTATAGCGAACTAGGTCGTTTTCAAAACCCTAGACTATAACCGTTTTTCGAAAAAAAAACGAAAAAGCAGAAAAAGAGAGAGATGAGTTAAAACTAACATTATGACGAAGTCAAAAAAGTCATATAAATTTTGAAAATCTGCTTGAAAGTCAAGTTATGGACAAGTTTAAAAACTGGACTAGGATATAATACAGCTTCTTCTATGCAGCTTTCTGCCAGTAGATAAGCATTTGTGTATTCATCTAAGATGTTAGAAAATCAAGAGTATAATAAGTCCAAATCTGATAAGGGATATCATGCAGTTCTTCCTCCTTATACAGGGAACTTCATTCCCTTCAAACCTGATCTAACGTTTATGGATGAAATAGTTAAAAGTGAGAATATGGATGTTACTACTATTGTTACACCTAGTAATGTTAAGAAAGTTGAGTCAAATCACTCGAGGTCATGATGATGTAAAAAATTATGGTGATGCAGTTAGAACCTAAAATGTTAGAAGACAACTTTAGTTACCTCCAGTCATTGAGGATTAGAATTATGATGTGATAGTGAGGTAGATTTATATAACCTATTGTTAAGGATTAAACACTGTTATCCTTGCACTGAAAAGATAAATTTGTTATGTTTGCTAGGGAACTGTAGAGAAGGTAGAAAACACCTAAACAAAATACAAAACAATATCCTAGAAGGGAACCAAAGAACTGGAACAATATATGTCCCAATGTCTAGGAAGTGACTTTAAAATGATTAATAAAGCTTGTTTTATTTGTGGTAGTTTTGAGCATCTTCATTATGTGTGTGATAAAAAGGTTATAAGACGAGTGTGAAACAACTCAAGTAGGGTGGATCACAAGAACTTTGCTAACCAGGTTTGGCAAAACTAATATTGCTGGTGCAAGTGTTAATACTGTTTTCAGACCAGTTAATAATGCTGGCTCAAAAACAACTGTGAATCATTCTAGACTAATATCAAATACTTACAAAAAGGGACATTCACAAGTCATAAGGCCATTTAACAAGTATTCAGCAAACAAGAACAGTATTTTTAATAATAAGGTTTACTACTTCTGGGTAAAAGATACTATTGCTAGGGATAGAGCAGTAGTAAGTGAAAACAAGGAAAAAGGGGTTAATGTTGTTAAGGCCTCAGCATGCTGGGTTTGGAAAGGCAAAAACAGTAGTGCATCAAATACTTTCAAGAAATATTATTACAGTGATACACGAGGCAGATCCAAGTCTATAATTGCTTGGATCCCCAAAAGATTCTAATTCTCTTATTTTATGTGTAGGGCAACCCAAAGCAGAAGGAGTACAAAGAAAAAGGAGTTATTGACACTGGTTGCTCTAGGCACATGACTGGAAACAAATGCTATCTTACTGAATATGAAGATTATGATGGTGGTTTTGTTTCCTTTGGAGATGGTAAAGGTAGAATTTCTAGAAAAGGTAAAATCAAAACAGGAACATTGGATTTTGATAATGTGTATTTTTGTAAGGAGCTTAAGTATAACCTGTTAAGTGTGTCACAAATTTGTGACAAAAAGAACAATGCTCTTTTTACTGACACTGATGTTTGTCTTGTATTTCTGACTATAAGCTACTTGATGAAGTCAAGTCTTGCTGAGAGTTCAGAGAAGGAAACATTTATAGTGTTGACTTAAAGAGTGTTGTTCCCACTAAAGGTTTAACTTGCCTCTTTACTAAGGCCACAATTGATGAATCCAATATATGGCACATGAGGCTTGGGCACATAAACTTTAAAAACATGAACAAACTTGTGAGTGAAAACCTTGTTAGAGGTTTGCCTTCAAAGATTTTTAAAAATGACCATTCTTGTCTTGCTTGTTAGAAAGTAAAGCAACACAAAGCCTCCCATAAGGCCAAACTTGTGAACTCAATCAGCAAACCCTACCCCCCCCCATATTGCTTCAATGGACCTATTGGGTACTACCAATGTTATGAGTTTAAGGAATATAGTCTTAGTGCCCCCACCCCCTAGTTGTCACTGATGACTTTAGTAGATTTTCTTGGGTATTCTTTTTAGCCACTAAGGATGAAACTAGTGGGATATTAAAGACCTTCATAACAGAAATAAAAAATCAACTAGACCACAAAGTTAAAGTTATCAGAAGTGACAATGGAACTGAGCTTAAAAATAGTGTAATGAATTAGTTCTGTGAAATGAAGGGGATTAAGAGGGAATTCAGTATTGCTAGGACTCCCCAGCAGAATGGTGTTGCTGAGAGGAAGAATAGAACACTAATAGAGGCTGCAAGAACTATGTTAGTTGACTCTAAGTTACCAACCACCTTTTGGGCTGAAGCAGTTAATACCGGTTGCTATGTGCTAAATAGGGTTGATTGCTCCCTTTTTACTACATACATAAATATAAATAAATATATAAATATATATAACAAATAGGATAATATCAATGATAGTAGAATAGTAAACCGGAAGTATCGGTTTCTCACTTCGTTATCCACAAAGTTTAAAACCGGACCCGGGTCGTTCTTCCCGACGAGGCGTGAATGGAAAATCAAGTCGAGGTTTGTGAACAATGCTTGAATGAGAAAGATATGGGTTTGATTTTCTAAAACTACGAATATTATGCAAAAACGAATAAAAGAAAACCATAAACAAAAACAATTTAAGAAAAACGCGAAAACGAGAATTTAAACCTAAAACTACGGGAAAGCATAAAAAGGCAAATGAACAACTTAAGATTCTACGGTAAGCATAAGTTAGGCATAAAAATGAAATCCTAAGTCTACGGGAGCATAAAATTGAGGCAATTTGGCTTAAATCACAAAAACGAGAACGGAGATTAAAAACGAACGTGACTAAAAACCTAAAACATGAAATATTAATCCTAAAGTGAATTTTTTTACTTTTCCTAATATTAATTGAATAAAAAGTAAGAATAAAGAAAACTAGAACGAAAACGGAGTTAAATTAAGTTCAAAAACGAGAAAACGAAAATCGGGCCCGAAACCCGTTCTTTAAAAATTAAAATTTTGCAAAAATGACCCTACAAAAGTTTTTCTATTTTTCCTAGATGCAAAATGATAAAATAAAATTTTATAAAAAAGAAAAATATTTTTTTGAGTTTTATTTAATTTCTTATAATTAAAAAACAGTTTAAAAGAAAATAAATGATAAAAAATAGTAAACAAAATGGGAAAAATCCCAAAAAATACAGAAAAGTAGTTTAAAGTGTACTGGATTTAGGAAAAATAAAAATCTAGAAAAGTGGGTTAGTACATAAGCCGAAATATGTTAAAACAAACTTTATGGGCTTAATGGGATAAATGGGCCCTTATATGATTGATTTGAAACTCACTACGGATGAGCTATTGTGATACCGGTAATGAGTGTTATAAATGTTGGTTGTTTGGGGTTGTGGTCCCAAAGTTCGAGCCCTGCCTCACTTGGGACTTCCTATATCCAACATTTTTGATTTTCATTTTCTTTTTACAACTTTTTAAACAAGCTAAAAATAAGCAACTTTAAAAAAGACAAAAAAATTTACAACTAACAAATAAGCACGAAATAAGCTGAATAAGGTGGCAGTTATGCTTATTTACACTAAGACAAAAAAATGCTTAACTGTTAAACTAACTAGGGGCAAAATAAGCTAAGGAAAATGAAAAATAAGCTAAGGAAGATAGTATACTAGACCTAATAAGCAAGTATAAGTACAAAATAAGCAAGAAAATAAGCAGCAAAGGCAGAAAAAGGTAGAAAAAGGCAAATAAGCATATTGGCAAATAAAGGCAGACAAACAGCCTAAGGGACCACCTTTGGGCTTATTTTTAAGCACCAAAGTGGATCCTTATGGCTTAATGAGGTATACCCCTAAAATCTATGGCCTATAAGCTATCTAAAACACTAATATAAACTAAGTTTGAAATTCATTAAGGCCTTGAAATTGGCTCATGAAAAAGCTTATAATCACTCAGCACTTGCTGAATTTCTTAAAGTTTTAAAAACAGAAAAATGGCTATTTTGAGCTTAAAAAAATGAGCAAACAGATCCTAATTTGCTTAAAACCTCAAAACAGATGGACTTTGGACATCTAAGACCTTAGATTAACAATCAAAAGATATTTTGTAATTTAAGATATAAGAATGGAAAAGCTAGTTAAAATGGTGTTTTAAACAAAGGACATTAACAAATTTCCGTCCCCCCCCCCCCCCCCCCCCCCCCCCCCCCCTGTGGAGTTTTGAACAAGAAACATAAGTAAACCAAGCAAGCAACTTGACCTAATGCATTATGGACTATAAAAAGAAAACTAAAACAAACTCAAAAGCTATTTTAAAAGCCTTAACCAAATAAGCACTTCAAATTTGTTTTATCATGACAGATTTCAAAGACAAGTTAGGAGAGACTCAAAACAAGCTTTAACACCATAAAACTTGGAAAAACAGATTATAATGACTAAATTAGTGGCTTAAGATGGCCAAGTGACCCCAACCCATTAACACTTCCATTCTGACCCATTTTGGCCTTGTGCCAAACATTCCTTTAACTTCTTTAAATCCAAGTTAAGCTTAATTTACACTGATTTAATGCAAGGTTATTAAAAACAGATTATAAACTAACCACTTTAAGGCTTAATGAGCAAAATACAACAACTAATAAGCACTTATAATAAGCAAATAAAGATAAGCAGTTCAAAGCAATTAAATGGCAGATTTAAGTGAAAACTTAACTAAATGACATTTAAGTAATAAGCATACATAACTAAGCATTAAACAACATTAATAAACATCAATAAGCAGTGAAAAGCAGAAATAAGCTAATGAATAGTAAATAAGCTAGAAAAAGGAAAAGTGACTTACAATTGCCTTTGCTCAAAACAAGGCTAATATATGCTCAATAGAGCTTATTCTACAAGCTCTGGCTTGTTATAAACAAGCCAGTGGGGTCCATAAGCCCTTCCTTGTCTAGCTTATCTTCCATAGAAGCTTAGGAAATTTGGAGTGATGAATTTTTTGTGAGATTTTGCTAAAACACTTAAAAGCCTTTTTTTTAATGATTAATGAAAAGAGCTTAAATGACTTATAACACTGGCTTGGAAATGGTTTTAACAATCAACAGCATAAAAGTAAGGCATATTATCATTAAACATAAAACTGAAATTTCATTAAAATTTAAGAGATTACAAGGCTTTTTGAAAGTAAAAATGACAGAATTTAAAAGCTTAAAAACATAAAGTTAAAAAATTACAAGTAAAAAAAAATTACACTAAAGCTCTTTTTTTTCTACATTCTCTGTCTTCTCTCTTATATATCTGCTTGGTCTGTGCTTGTTGTGTTTTTTTGAGTGAGAGAGCTCAAAGACATCATCTAAACCCTTCAATCTCCTTGGAGCCCAAGTCCATAGATCCTGACCCTCAATTTCCTTGTCTGCATTCTCTGTCCAATAGGAGAAATAGGGATTGCCAAGGTGTAATTTGGTTGTATGTGGTGGGGGAGTGAACTGTTTTGGAGTGGGGTGGGAGAGTGGGGTTGGTTATTGTCGTTTGTTGCAGGGTACGAATGAAAACGATGGGTGTACAGTAGTGTTGGCGGGAAAAAAGTTATAAGGGTGCAGGGGAAAACTTTGGTGAGATGGCAAGATGAACCCCTGAAGTTGTATTGTTTGATTGCAGCAATGGTCCTTGTACTATGCACCTTTGGTCCTTGAGGTTTGGTTGGGGTTTGCACCGTTAGTCCTTGTGGACTAACGGTGTAAAGGGGTAAAAGGTTTTGGGCTTAACGCCCGTTAAATGGTTGGGCCAGGTTGTTATAAATGGGTAAAGGGTTTGGGCCAGGTTATATTTATAAGGGTGAAAAGGGTATTGTGGGTTTATTAAATTAAGTGGGCTGACCCGGCCCAATAAGGTAGGTACGGGTGGGCCCACTTTGACTTTTTAGGTTTTACGGGTTCGGGTTTCGATGCCCTTTCCAAAGCCGTATCCCGGTGTTGACTTTGACTTCGTCTTGACTTCATTAAATGCACAAACGTTGTCGAGTCGATTCGGAAATGTCCGTTTAAGCTCCGTTTTCAATCCTTTTGCACCTTTGGCCTCAGTTTTTTGTGCTCTTTTCAATTCCGCTCTCAGTTTTGTCCGGTTTGGCTTCATTTTTGTCCTTTAGTGAATATCTGGTACCTACACAGTACAAACACAAAAAACAAGCATATTTATGGCATTTTATGTGTGTTTTTTGTCGTGGTAAAAGGTATGTGTAATTACACACATACCAAAATTCCCCATACTAAGATATTGCCGTGTCCTCACGCATTGCTATGAAGTAAGCACTTAGAAAACTAAGAATCTCGATCCCCCTCGACACATAACCTTGAAAAGTATCTTAGCGCTCGTCAAGGGAATTAAAGACTCATAAGTTTTGAAAAGCCCCGTTTTTACCATTTAAATGTATACACTTATTCCTACACATATTTTTTTATTTTTCATTTTTCTTAATTTTTTTGTACTTTTCTTTTTAAGCAACTAACTAACTTATTTGACTTTCGTTATTTTCATTTGGGATCATAGAACAAGATGCATTTCGATCCGAGAATGCCCCAAAAAGGATAAATTCATCGTCCTCGACTTTTCACTTGCTCCAAACCAAGCTTAAAACGAAATCACCGCTAATTATGAGTTAAGATGCTAACACTACTCATACTTGCAACTTGTGAACTTTTCACTCCCGACAATTATTATATCTTAGGTGAATGTGCTATTTTGAATTTCAACTTTGGATCAATGTTTTGCAAAATTCTATGTTTTACGTTCCTCCTGGGAATAATGAGTTTGAAGTCGAGATCATCCCATGTAGCGATTTTCGTCTCGGCACATCCCAACCTTGCGGCTAAGTGACCAGGCTTTTGACACCTCACAGAGACTAGTATCGGGACTCACGGACCTTAGGTTTCAAAAACTCTCAGGTTTCTCGTATACACATAGCTTATAAAATAGAATAGTCAAAGTTCAAAAGCATATTTAAATTTAACAAAAAGAGATCTATTTATTAATTCACACTTAATATTAAACACTTATGCAATTGTAACCCTCAACTTTTTAGAAGGCTGCAACATCGGTTGTGAGCCGGCAAGATGCAGCAAACTTTTATCAGTCTCGGATTTTTATTCTTACTATGGGCTTTCTTTAGAAGGCTGTAACATCGGTTGTGGAGACGGAGATGCAGCAAATTTTTTATCAGCCCACAGTTTAAAATTATTACTTATCATATTTTCATTTTTCATTATTCAATTTTTTTATTTGATATAGAGAAGGACTTCTTTTTAAAAAATTCACAGTATATATTCGAACTAAGGACTAAATTTTTTGCTATATACTACATTACAATTATTGATTAAAGTTTACATTCCAAAATTAGCACGTATTATTAATCAGGTTAAGAGATATGGGAGAATAAAGCAACAAACTCGACATGAGCCTCTTATGATTTCCAAATTAAACCTTGTTTAGCTACCACTCATAATTAACACAATCATTTTTAGTTTTCGTGTATATTTCGCGAAAGCTTAGTCTAAACGTTAAGGAATAGCTTGAGCTTCAAAACACGATCGATCGAGTCAAAAATTTCATTTATTATTCTAACCCAACAGGAAAGTCATAATTATGACAATAAACACTTATTTTATTTGAAATTTTTAAATTTTTCTTTTTTTTGCAAAATTCTTGGTGGTAAAAAACAGGATACGCGAAAAACAACAACTGCAGGCAACAATCTAATGAAGATTCCCCCCAATACTTGAATGTAAACTTTGTCCTCTATGTTTTACGAAGGGTCTCCTACGCAAATCTAAGCCGTTTATTTAAGTATGTTAAAAGATAAAACGTTAGTCGATTGATTAAGGTTATTGGATTTCCCAAAATGAAGCTCGGGATTTGAAGCTCGGGTGATCGAAGCGGCAAATCGTGTGCACGAGAGGGCTCAGATAATTCCGAGCAATCAGGACAATAAACCACAAACACAAAACACGAGAAATGGAAGAGGCGAGCCTCCGCACAACAACAAAAACCTTATTAGCAAATAGAAAGAAGATAGAATGGATAAGCATGGGTTGCCACCCACGAAGCGCTTGTTTTTTTATTTTTGTTAACGGGTCTTGAGCCTGAATAGAACCGAATTAATTGGTCCATAGGGTGAAGTGGAGATAAAATCTTTAATCGGACTTTCATTTCAAGTGGTTTGGATAACCATTGAATTTCATGAAAGTTCACTCTAATGAGATACACCCGGCATAAAAAGAATGTTTAACGGAGATAACGGGGTCAAATAGGGTATCTTTTTTCTCGCTAAGAGAGATGATATGAGTGGAGTCGTGAGTAAAGGGAGACAAGGTCCATACATTATAAGTGAGAGAGGTTACTTTAAAGTTATGATTTCAGATCCTGGTCTAGGTGTGGGATTGGGTGTATGTGGGCAAACTTTTAGGCACATGAACTCTGGTTCGCATTGTTGGGAAAATATCCCCCTCTCTTACTAATAGTTTGAGTGACCCATACTGGGTTCTTCTTTATAGAAGTAAATGATCTTACTCCAGCGTGGAGATATGATGTGAGCATGTTACACCGCGTACGCACTCATGACTTTTTGTCACTACTTTCGGATGGTGGAAATGGATTGATCGTAGATCAAAGATGAACGAATTATAATTGAGAAAATATCTGCATGAGTAGTGGTACTGCCACTTCTCTTTCATTAATTTGATCGTATAGAAGGCTAATTAATCTGGAAGAGGATTAATCAGAACGTTTAGTGGTACTGCACTATAATCTCTTCCAGATTAAAGAGAAAAGTTTCAGATTCGGGTGAAGAATTATCAAAGGTGTTAGTCTCCTCCAAGAAAGAGTTAGGAAAGGTGGAGGGAGACTTGATTACAAAATCGGAAGATGGAGTGGGATTATCTTTTAATGCTTCGATGTTAGAAATAAGAAGATTGACATTCAATAATTTTTCACGAAGGATATTGTCTTTGATTGTTAGAAGAATATCATCATCAATCCCTCCAACTTCTGGGATAACAATCTCCACCACCTCTAAGCTGACGATCTCAGAATCAGGAGGTGATGCATCGACATAATCGATGTTCTCATAAGAATCGTCATCACTCGAAGAATAATCATTGTTGGAATCGATGATAGTCTCAAAGTGTTCTTTGAAAGCTTCAAGAGGGGTAGGATTGTTACAAAGAGGCACATCACACACACTGTCGGGAATACCCTCGGACTCACTTGGGATTGGGACAAGGTCCTCAACATTAAACTTTATTACTTCGTCAGATTAATCATTACAAACTGGCATATCACACTTGGGCACATCACACTCACTGTCGGGAATACCCTCGGACTCACTTGGGATCGGGATAAGTTCCTCAACACTAGACTTTATTACTTCGTCCGATTCCGTTACAGGAATAGTGTTAAGATGCTTATCCTCCATTATGAGAGAGTCAACGAGCTCCTCGGTTAGTAAAACTGGTGTAACTGCATCACATGGAGGAAGTCCAGAAGTAATAATATCTTTTAAGGGAATGGAACTTTCTTCGTCATCATCATCATCATAGCAAATGGGAATCTTCCAATATCGATCTTTAGCTGCTTGATCTTCCGCAATTCGCCTATCATCTTCCTTCTTTTGCATATATTGACCAACCATATCACATATGGATGTCATTTGCTCCATGATCTTATTTTGAGAATTGAGAAGCACATTTTGAGCCTTGAAGATTGGATGATTGACGGTATATTGCGGGGATTGAAATTGGTCAAAGCCAAAAGAATTAGAATCATAGCAAGAGTTTTGCTCATGATAATAGTCTTCATTCATTGGTTGACATTGGTAAGTTTCATGAGGACCCCCGCAATTTTCACAACAAAGATATTATTGTTGAAAATCATGAAAATCTTGCGGGAAATTAAAGTCTTGATTATAACACGGTTCCGGATAGATAAACGGAACTTGAGGTATACAATAGTGACCATAACGAGCATCGTTCTCGCAAAATTCACAAGAATACATAGGAGGTTGTGGAGGTGGGTTGAAAACATTTGGAGAATCATCAACAAAGTAAGGTAATGAATTTTCTTTTTCGGAGTAGCACGTCGGATCAAAACTTGGCAAAGTTTGTGGGAGCTCATCAATGGTTTGATTGCATGATTCCGGATTAGAGATAATCGGAGCTTTCGGTGGACAATTATAACCAATATGAGCACCTTTCCCACAAGACTTACAAGTGCATCGTTGACAAAAGATTCCATCTAACGAATCACCACACTCGTAACAACAATTGTGGTTAATTTGTGGAGGACTTTGCGAGGAATTTTTACCGGGGTCCTGTTTGACAACGAATGGCTCTTGATTAAAGTTAGTATCGTCATCGGATGACACGGAAGTGTCATGGAAATCTTGAAAAACTTCCTCCAATGTCTTTCGTATTAAAGCACATTGTCGACAATATAGACCATGAACCGGATCTCCACAATTGAGACAAATTCTTTCAAAAATAAGGGGTCGTTGAGACGAGTCGGGTATGGGAACAAGAATCTTGTCTTCAAGACTTCCTTTTGAACAACCACAGTTTCTAGTGTACAAAGCTCCACAAGACGAGCATTCTTTAATCGCGCAACGATAGTCGAATGACGCCATAAGAATTAAACAATTAAGAGGGTTAAGAAAAGAATTAAATGGATAAGAAGAAAAAGAAGATTATTTTTGGTTTTTCGAGTTTTTTAAGCAACATATTTTATTAACGGACAAAATGAGATAAGACAACTTAAACCAATAATCAACTCGTTTCACGGTAGCTCTCTAAAAGAAAAACGCACAAAGGAGCGGAGGAGCGGGAAAGCGCGAAGCTATTAAAAACCTTCTCCTTTCGGGTCGTAGTTCCTCGGAACAACCCTCCTTATACCCCTCTTATAGTTTGTTTATCAATTAAAGGTGAGCCGTACTTCACAAGTGACACAAAGGCAAGTTTTAAATCTTTTGTTCGGGAACTTATTATGATAATGCTTCAGTTGAAAGCATTATATTGATGATGATTTTTATTTATTATTATGGACAATGTTTTTATATTTTTGGTTTTTTCTTGTTTTTATTTATCTTATACTAATACTAATAAAAGAAAATGAAAAATATTTTTGTGTTTTATATTTTTATAAATAAAAGAAAATATTCACAAACGGGAAAATTAACTTCACGAGGGAAGGGTCTTCAAACACCTAATCGTCAAACAAACACAAAAATCGTTTCACAGCCTCCCCGGCGTGGGCAGCGAGCGCCAAAAATTAATTTCTCCTTTTTTTAGTATATAAATTTATAAATAAATATATATAATATTATATAAATATAGGATAATATCAATGATAGTAGTATTAGTTAAAACCGGAAGTATGGTTTTCTCACTTCGTTATCCACCAACAAGTTTAAAACAGACCCGGGTCGTTCTTCCCAACGAGGCGTGAATTTGAGAATCGAAAGTCGGTTTGAATGGAAAATATATGGGGTTGAGTTTCTAAAACTACTAATAATATGCAAAAACGAATTAAAGAAAACCTTAAGAAAAACACGAAAACGGGAATTTATACCTAAAACTACTGAGGAAAGCATAAAAGGCGTTTAAATAACTTGAAAATTCTACGGATACTAAATAAAGGCTGTAAAAGTAATACCTAAGCCTACGGGAACATGTAATTAAAACAAATAAAGATAAAATGCCGGGGAAAAAACGCAGAAAGGGCATAAAACGAAAGCGACTAAAAAACCTAATTCTATTAAATTTTAAACACCTAAAGTGAATTTTTTACTTTTAATAAGCTTAATATGACTATAAAGAAGATAAAAAATACTAGATAAAACGGACGGTGTTAAAGTGAAAACGCGGACAGAAAACAAGAATGGGATCGAATCACGTTCTTTAAAAACCAAAATTTTGCCAAAAACGAACCCTACAAAGTTAAAACTATTTTTCTAGATTCCTAACCAGACAAAAGAAAATTTAAAAAAAAGATTTATATTTTTTGACTTTTAATATTTTTTTATGAATTAATACTATTTTAAAGAAAATAATTGGATTAAAATAGTAGGATTAATTATTAAAAATCTGGGAAAAATACAAAAAATAGACTAAACTAAAAAGAATGCAAGAAAAATGATAAACTAGAAAAATGCTGGTTAAATAAGCAGTTAAATAAGCAAATAAGCCGGATAAGCAATTCTGCCAAAAATGACTATATAAATAAAAGTGTGTGGATTCTAACTGAAAAAGTCCCTAGGGCAAGTGGTTGAGTGTGGTGTGTGTTAAAGTGGTTGAGAGGGTTGAGGTATGGGGTTCGAGCCTTGCTCACCCCAGACTTCCCCTATCCCATTTTTTTTATTGGACAAACTTTCAAAAGCAAAGTTGTAAAGGGCTTCAAAATAAGCAAAAAGGGGGGCATATTTACTTTTTAAACTACACTAGGCATATTAAGCTAACTGCTAAGAAGCTTTTAAACAAATAAGCAAAGGTTAAACTAGATTAAGCAAAACAGGTGACTATCTAACCCTAATAAGCAGATATAAGTTCAAAATCAGCAAGGAAATACAAGCCAATAAGCCAGGATAAGCAAAAACACTTAAGTCACAAATGGTGCAGGGCAGCCTAAAGGACAAAGTTTCAGCTTAATTTTAAGCACTAAGAAACCAACTAATGGGCTTAAGACTTATACAAGCTTAAAGAGGACATGAAAATAAGCATATTTGATAAAAGAAACTTTCTACAAATCCTTAAAAATAAGCTAGAAATCAAGCTGAAAAAAAACTAGCAGAATGCTTGAAAAAGGGTAAAAGCTTAAAGGCTTAAACCTTTTTTGGCTTATTGAGACTAACAAGCAAATTTAAATGAAAGATAAGCAAACACACACAGCTACTCAACCATACCTAATAAGCACTAATGAATGACAATAAGTAAATCAAATAAGCTGATATCATCAAAAAGGCAATGAAACAGTTGACAAAGAAAACATTTGAAAGACTAATACCACAACTTTTGAGCAAACATTAAGAACAGATAAGCACATGAGATAAGTTAAAAACTCAAAATAGATCAACTCTATCATCCAGAGAACACATGGAATCAATAATCAAGAAAATTGATAAAAAGAACAAACTAAAAATCTAATTTGAAAAAGCTTAGTACATGAATGAGAAGGCCACTTGCAGACTAGGATTTAAGACTCAATGGCAAGATTGACACATAAGAAAATTTAAAACAAATTTACACTATCCCTCAATAAACTCAAATAAACTGATAACAATCAAAATAAGCAAAGATTTGACCTATAAATGATCTGTAATGCAGACCTCTAAAACAGACAGCAAAACATGGAAGTTTTGCTTATGACAGCATGAATTTTTAAGGTGCAAATAACCTAATTCTATCCTATAAACCCAAGAAACATTGCAAATGACAATTGCAGAATCAAAATAAGAACTTATAATAAACTAATTCTACATCAGACTTGAAACTATAAAGTTAATTTTTAAGGCTTTGGAAATGAAAAAAAAAGAAACTAGGACAGATTTGACTAAATACTCATGACAAATGCAAACTCTGTCTAACTTACTTTCTACTGCATTCAGGAACTAAAAGAAACATTAACAACACTTTGAAGATTACTTTTTAATAATAATCAGAATAAGGCAGTTTAATGATATATCAAAACCACATTTTTGGACAGATATTAGAAAAGGCCTTAAAACGTATTCTCAACTGAAAAACTTATGAAATTTTTTATTAATTCTACTTGAGAGAGCTTGGCAAAGCTGGATTTGTGACCCATAACAATTTTAAAACCATTTTGACCCATATTGGATCCTTGACCCAAACACCCCTTAAAAAAAAGTTTTGCCAATTTTTTACTTTAAAAACTGCTTTTAAGCTAAAGATTGCAAACTCAATTGATGAATTAAGTAAAAACAAGCATGAATAAGCAAGGTCGACAGGTAAATAAGCACTAGTTAGCTAGATAACCAAATAAGCAGTTTTGGAGTATTAAACACAGATATGTAATTAAAATTAAGACTTTCATTAAAAGATAAACATGATTACAAAGCAAAAAAAAATGACAGGTTTAAAAGACATAAAAAAACATTAAACATTAAACTACACTACTCCTACATACTGCTGGCCTCAAAGGCTTACAAGGACTTATATAGACTACGAGCTAAGGTCTTGGCTCTTGGGTCCTCTTGTCTTCTTCTTCATTGTGCTTATTTGTAGAGACAAAACAGCTATTTGTACTTGTTGTGTGTGTAGAGACTCAAGTCCAATCTGAGCCATTCATACTTCTTGATGCCCAATCTATAAATCACAACCATTGATGCGAATTTATACTTGGTTTGCCAACTTGGACTTTGACTTTGTGGGGGAGTGGGGTTTAGGATTATGACGGGTTTGGAAGGTTGTGGTGAGGTCAACGAGGGATGAGAGGGACAGGTTTGGGGTGTTATGAGATTTGGCGGGAAATGGTGGAGATACAGATGTACAGTTCATCTTGTTTATAAGGGTGTAAAGTTTTGTGTGTTGTCACAAATTGGCCCCTCAAATGTTATATTCCCTTTCAAATTTCGTGTCTTGTGTTTTTATATTTTGGAAAGATGGCAGGAAAGAAAACACTCATGAGTTTATATTCATATTAATGGCACAAAAGTCCTTTGGTGTACAACTTTGTGCCATTGGCAGATTTAGTCCCTCACATGTATAAAAATTATTCCCACCATTTTCTTATAAAATAACTTTGGGATTTGGGCAGAATTAGCCCTTGGGCTTTTAGAAAGGGTTTTGGGCTTATGTAAATTAAATGGGCTTTATGTCTTCATTTATAATAATGGGCTTATCCGACCCATTAGATGGGTGCAGGTGGGCCCATTAAGTATTCTTCGGTGTCGGCTCTGGTTTTGACTGTTGAATTTTTCCGGGTTGACTTTGACTTTGGCTTTTCCATGCTTTACCATTCCGTGCTTGGTTTTGTCCGTTTTTGCTTGGTTTTTCGTCCTTTTGTCGGATATCCGTTTCCTGTACAAAATAAGTAAAACCATATAAATACAATGTATTTTTGGTACGTTTTTGATCATTTAAGTCCGGTTTTAATGGTGAAAGGTATGTGTAATTAAACGCATACCAGACAACACCAGAAGGACTGTACCAGTGGAGACCTCTGATGCATTGGTTATTTAGGACAATGCTTTAATTGTCCAAGATGGACTGGGATATGACTGGAGTTATATAGCTCAAGAAGAACCAACTGAGTTTGCTCTCATGGCCTACACTTCAAACTCCTCAGGGTCTGACACAGAGGTACATCTTATTCTAAAGAATCGTGTAAAAAACATTGAAAAAACTTCAAAATTAGTTATTTAGTTTGTTGAACAGAGACAAAACTCTTAGTAAGGCTAATCTAGAAATTATAGCTTATTAGTTAGGCCTAGAATTTGTAGAGGCACAGTTAGTTGTTCTTCAGAAAATTGAAGCTATCTATGAAGAAAAGATTGCTGTCTTAGAATTTGAAGTAAAGACAAAAGTAATGCTGTCACTAGACTTAAAAATCAGTTAGATGAAACTTTCATGAGAAAAAAAGATGAATTTAAGCTAAACTAGAAAGTTTGAAACATCTTCTAAAAACTTAAATAAACTGATAAATGTCATATATGTTCTAAAAGATAAACTGGTCTAGATATGGAGTTCAATTGAATGAAAAATGGATTCAAGTGGTAGTGGAATTGTTTAATAGTATATTTGATAGTCGTTCAAGTGATGGAGATGACAATCAAACAAATGATAGGTTCAAAAAGGATAATGGATATCATGATGTTCCTCCTCTTTAACCTAGGAAGACTACATTCTCCACTAGCTGCTATCTTTTGTAGGATTGGATGATTCTGTTTATAGGCCTACAATAAACAAGACTAGTGCTAGTGTGTCTCAAGTTGAAACAAGTACCCCTCAAACTAGCAATACTAGTGTTGAAATGCCTAGAGTTGAATCTGTTAGGCCTAGCGGAGTTATCATTGAGGATTAGGTTAGTGATGATGAGGACATTTTTAAATCTAATGATTTGCAAGCAACAAACAAACCTAGTTTTAAAAGGATTGAGTTTACTAATGCTAAGAATAAATCTGTTAAACCTAAACAAGCTGAAAAACCTAGGATAGCCACTTAAAATCCTAAGATAGATAGAAAAGATTAGAATGAGAAAATGACTCAAAAACGGGGTTAGGATTTAGGTTTACAAAGAAAGCCTATTTTGTTTGTGGCAGTTACAACCATCTAATAAAAGAATGTGAGTTTCATGAAAAGAAAATGGCTAAAAAGTCTGTTTTCAAAAATATAGGAATTAGACCAGTTTGGAATAGTGCTCAGAGAATAAATCATCAAAATAAATTTGTTCCATCTGCAGTCTTAACAAGGTTTGGAAGAGTACCAGTTAGTGCTGCCAAGCAAAGCTCTCTAAGAGCAACAACATCAACTAGTACATTCAGACCAGTTAATACTGCTACCCATACAAATAGAGTGAATGTTTCAAAATTAAGAACAAATGCTTTTCATAAGTCTCATTCACCTATTAGAAGGTCTTTTTATAAATCAACAGCACCAAATACCAGGATTTCAAATGAAAAAGTTAATACTGTCAGAGTAAATGGTGTTAATACTGCTGGGCAAACAGCAGTTAGTGCTGTTAAGGGAAATGGGGTCACTGCTGTTAAGGCCTCAGCAGGTTGTGTTTGGAGACCTAAAATGACTGATTTAAACAATGTCTCCAAAGACAATAGTGGATCATGGGTCTCAAAAAGAGTAAATTATATAGATCCACAAGGCAGACTCAAGTCAGTAGTGGCTTGGGTCCCCAAGAGACACTGACTCTCTTACTTTTGTGCAGGGAAATCCACAACAAGCTTTGAAGAACAAAGGAATATTTGACAGTGGATGTTCCAGGCACATGACAGGGAACAAAGACTTCCTTACTGACTATCAAGACATTGATGGAGGTTTTGTTGCTTTTGGTGGAAGTGCTAGAGGTGGTAAGATAACAGGAAAAGGAAAGATAAGAACAGATAAGTTAGACTTTGAAGATGTGTTTTTTGTCAAAGAACTAAAGTTTAATCTTTTCTCTGTCTCACAAATGTGTGACAAGAAAAACAGTGTTCTTTTCACTGAAACTGAATGTCTTGTTTTGTCTCCTGATTTTAAGCTACTTGATGAAAGCCAAGTACTGCTTAGAGTTCCCAGGCAAAGCAATATGTACAACTTTGATTTAAAGAATGTTATTCCTTCTGGAGATTTAACTTGTTTGTTTGCAAAAGCCACAATTGATGAGTCTAAATTATGGCATAGGAGGCTGGGTCATGTGAATTTTAAAACAATGAATAAACTTGTGAAGGGAAACCTTGTAAGAGGTCTTCCTTTAAAGATTTTTGAAAATGACCATACTTGTGTTGCTTGTCAGAAGGGAAAGCAACACAAAGCCTCCTGTAAGGCCAAACTTGTGAGCTCTATCAGCAAACCCTTACAGATGTTGCATATGGACTTGTTTGGTCCAACATCTGTTAGGAGTATCAACCATAAGACATATTGCCTTGTAGTGACTGATGACTTTAGCAGGTTTAGCTGGGTTTTCTTCTTAGCCTCTAAGGATGAGACAAGTGGGATTCTTAAGAGATTTATAACAGAAATAGAAAACCAATTAAACCATAAGGTTAAAGTAATCAGGTGTGATAATGGGACAGAATTCAAAAACAGGGAAATGAATGAATTCTATGGATTAAAAGGGATAAAAAGAGAATTTAGTATTGCTAGAACTCCACAACAAAATGGAGTTGCTGAGAGAAAGAACAGGACTCTAATTGAGGTAGCTAGGACTATGGTAGCAGACTCACTTCTACCTACTGTATTTTGGGCTGAAACAGTTAATACTGCTTGTTATGTTCTAAATAGGGTTTTAGTGACCAAGCCTCATAACAAGACACCCTATGAACTTATAATTGGCAGACCACCAAGCATAAGTTTCATGAGACCTTTTGGATGTCCTGTTACTATTCTAAATACCCTAGACCCTTTAGGAAAATTTGATGGGAAGGCTGAAGAAGGGTTTTTAGTAGGGTACTCTATAAATAGCAAAGCTTTCAAGGTATTTAATTCTCAAACCAAAAAATTTGAAGAGAATCTGCATGTAAACTTTCTTGAAAATAAACCAAATGTTGTAGGACAAGGACCTAACTGGCTTTTTGATATTGATTCCTTAACAAATTCTATGAACTATCAACCAGTTACTGCAGGGAATCAAACTAACAAAAATGCAGGTCCTCAAGAAGCTAATGGTGATACAGGTTTGAATAAAAGTGTTGATGATAGACAATCTGAAGAAAAGAATGTGTCTGCTCAACAATATATTGTGTTTCCATTATGGTCTTCCATCTCTTCAAGCTACAAGAGCTCAGATGAATCGTATAAAAATGATACAGCCGATGATGTTGCTGGTGAAACTCCTGTACAAAAATCAGCAAGTGAGAATGAACAAGCCTTGAAGAATGTTCTTGATAAGATTATGGATCAAGAGAAGGAGGCTTCAGAGCAATCAGATGCTGTTAGGAATAAGTTTGAAGCACAATGTAACAAGCAGAATCTTTTAGGGAAGACTACTAGAGCTAGCAGCACTAACAGTTTTAATATTGTTAGCGTGTTGCTGGTGCACCAAGAACTTCTAATGATGCTGGACCATCATTTGTTCATCTTGGTGGATCCTTTCCAGATGATCCTCTCATGCCTGATTTGGAGGATACTGCGGAAGTTCAAAATACTGGCATTTTTGGCAGTGCTTATGATGATGATGATTTGGACACTTACAATTCTCCTTATGCTGACCAAGTTATGGGTG
Source organism: Tanacetum coccineum (assembly GCA_026074375.1). Lineage (NCBI taxonomy): Eukaryota > Viridiplantae > Streptophyta > Magnoliopsida > Asterales > Asteraceae > Tanacetum > Tanacetum coccineum. The sequence goes on from BQNB010011093.1 coordinate 54,788, forward strand.
CAGAGGCTGATTTCAACAATATGGAACCTTCAACTATTTTCAGTCCTATTCCCACAACTAGAGTACACTCTATTCATCCTAAAGATCAAATAATTAGAGATCTAAAGTCAGCAGTACAAACAAGGGGCATGACAAAGAAGAGTTCTGGAGAACATGCTATGATTAGCTACATCCAAAAACAGAGAAGGGCAAATCATAAAGATTTCCAGAACTACTTATTTGCATGTTTCCTCTCTCAGCAAGAACCTACAAAAATAGACCAAGCCCTTGATGATGAAAGCTGGGTTGAAGCAATGCAAGAAGAGCTGCTTCAGTTCAAGATTCAGAAGGTTTGGACACTAGTTGACATACCTTATGGCAAGAAGGCTATTGGAACAAAGTGGGTGTATAGAAATAAGAAATATGAAAGGGGTATAGTAGTCAGAAACAAAGCCAAACTGGTAGCACAAGGATACAAACAAGAAGAAGGCATTGATTATGAGGAGGTTTTTTCTCCTGTTGCTAGGATTGAAGCAATCAGGTTATTTTTGGCCTATGCATCATTTATGAATTTTCTTGTGTACCAGATAGATGTCAAAAGTGTCTTTCTCTATGGTACTATTAAAGAGGAGGTATATTTTATCCAACCTCCAGGTTTTGTGGATCCAGAATTTCTAGAAAAAGTTTACAAGGTGGAGAAAGCCCTATATGGGCTACACCAAGCTCCTAGAGCTTGGTATGAGACTCTTTCTACCTATCTGCTGGACAATGGATTCTACAGAGGACAAATTGACAAGACTTTGTTCATAAAGAGAGTCAAGGGTGATATTCTACTGGTACAAGTATATGTAGATGACATCATCTTTGGTTCCACTAAAAAGTCTTTGTGTACAGATTTTGAGCAAATAATGCACAAAAGGTTCCAGATGAGTTCAATGGGAGAGCTCACTTTCTTCTTAGGTTTACAAGTCAAGCAGAAAGAGAATGGGATCTTCATTAGTCAGGACAAGTATGTTGGTGAAATCTTGAAGAAATTTAGTTTTTCTAGTATAAGGACAGCCAGTACTCCTATGGAAACCAACAAGGCTTTAACAAAAGATGAAGATGGTGAGGATGTTGATGTCCATTTATACAGGTCAATGATTGGGTCATTGATGTACCTTACATCTTCTAGACCAGATATTATGTTCTTAGTTTGTGCATGCTCAAGATTTTAAGTTCAACCAAAAGTTTCCCACATGAATGCAGTAAAAAGGATCTTTAGATTTTGGTATCCTAAGGACTCTCCTTTTATATTGGAAGCCTTTTCAGACAGTGACTATGCAGGTGCCAGTTTGGACAGGAAATCCACAAGAGGAGGTTGTCAATTTCTTGGTTCAAGGTTAATCTCTTGGCAATGTAAAAAGCAGACTGTGGTGGCTAATTTAACTACTGAAGATGAATATATTGCTGCTTCTTACTGCCGTGGTCAAGTAATTTGGATCCAAAATTAGATGTTGTATTATGGATACAATTTTATGTAGACAAAGATTCATGTTGACAACGAGAGTGCTATTTATGTTGTCAAGAATCCTGTCTACCATTCTAAAATAAAGCATATAGAGATTAGTCGTCATTTCATTAGAGACTCCTATGAGAAGAGATTGATAGAGATAGTCAAGATACACATTGATAATAATGTAGCTGATTTGCTTACTAAAGCTTTTGATGTGAGTAGATTTAATTTTCTAGTGGCTAGCATTTGTATGCTTAATCTGTAGCTGCATGATCTCAGGGAAGGTTAATGGTGTATAAGTGCAGCGAATTATACACAAGTGCTATTTGGATTGATGTTGGAAGGTAAACATGATGATCAGTTACTTAATACTGTTGGGCTTAGCTTTCTCTATTTGAAGAAGCATTGTACTGTTGGTACAAAAAGTTTATACTGCTAGGCTTGGTTAGTACTACTTAGTGTCATGGGTGGATTGATGCTTAACATGGTATGGAGATGCTTTTTAGATGACTTTGAAGCTTAATTTGATATCTCAAGGATTAGTACTGCTAGGTTAAGCAAAGCAGTATGGTTGGATTTGGTGTGATCATAAACAACTGGAAGTTTTGAGTGGAATGGGTTACGACTGGTATGTTGTTTTGGTTAATAGTTCTTAACTTTTATTCATGGGCTATGCATAGATATGGATCCTCATGAATTCTCACATGTCTATCTAGTTATTTCTAGTGTGCTTGTGATGAATAGAGGCATGTTATTGCATAGTTATTGGAGAATAAGTTAATACTGTTGGTGCATAACCAAGCACTTGAGGGTAAAGATTCAGCAACACCCACTGAACCCCAACCCACACCCTCTACTTCATAACTAAATTTTTCATGAACCTCAAACTGAAGCTCATATTAAGAAACTACTCCCATCTCCAATTACATATCAATGAAAAAGAAAGACTCAAACACGTAGGAGAACCAAAAAGGACACTAAGTTACCTCAGACTAGTGTACCTCAAGACCTTGAAGCAGATGAGGCTGTCCATAAGGAGGGGGTAATAATGTGGAAAGGGCTATCACTACAATTGCTAGCTTAGATGCAGCACAGGACAGTGATAACATAATTAGGACCTAGACCACGACAATGCCTAATGTTGACATTCCTCAAGGTATGGATACAGGTGGCAGTCCCAGGCGCCAAGACACCATGGGGGTGCTCCTGCTCAGACTAGGTTTGAGAGAGTGCTTGAAAATCCCAATAAACCACCTCTCTCAGAAGATCACACATCTGGAAGTAGGGAGGGCAGGATGGAACATCAATTTGAATTTATGGCTAACGTACCAATCAAACCCTATGATTCACCTCTACCACGAGTTTACACACCTGGAAGTGATGAGGGTAGACTAAAACTACAGAAATTGATGACTATGTGTAAAAAACTATCAAAACAGGTGCTTGACTTGGAGAAAGAGAAGGAGGAAATACCGACAAGTTGAATCTTCCAGATGATGATTTAAATGAAGAGGATACATCCAAATAGGGGAGGAGAAATGACAAGACAAAGAAATGACAAG
>BQNB010011093.1:60031-82279 GCA_026074375.1 Tanacetum coccineum
AAGTATAATAAGATAGTATATACACGCGAAAACGAAAAGAACAAACACGAGTTAAAATAAGTAATACAATCTTTGCTAATTATATATATTATCATTTGAGATGTAAATTACTATTCATTTTAACAACTGTTAATTACCTAATCCATACTACTTAATCCGGCCCACATCTTGGCCCACCCAATGTACCCAACAATCGTAAAATATCTGACTCTAAAGTTAGAGAGATAATGGTTGAGAGAGAAATAAGAAAAACACACTAAAGAGTGTGTGTAAAATGAATAAGATGCTTACCTCTTCCAAAGTTGGAAGAGGTATTTATAGTTCTTACAAAACACCGGGTATTAGTACCCGGTTCGATACCGAAAGTCATACATTTAACTAATAAACTACGAGCTACAATGAACAGTAAAATACACGGGGTGACCGAGTCTTTTTCTAATATCTAACAATTAGCTGGATCATTCTAGACCTACCCTCATAATTCATCGGCATAACAAATCCCATGAAATCTCACATACGCAAATTGCGTTGTGGGTCTTTAGTAATGGTGGATTATGGTGCAGACCCACAAACTCCATTGATGTTAACTTTGTGGATGATGAATAGTTGGTGCGGATTTTCGATTGATTTCCATGGAAAGGTTTAGTGGTCGTCAATTGTTCTTATTGAAAGGGGTGGTTGAAAACCTCCATTTTTTAGGGTTTCTTCGTGGTGAGTATTCTTGCACGTAGTGTTGCTTTGCAGAAATGTCCTCAACAAATTGTTGTCGTGTTCGTAAGAATGATGTTTGTGGTATATGGATATCTGCTTCTAGTGTCATTAGCTAAAGCATGTATATCTGTAGGTATTAGGTTCGTTGTAGGCAGGAGTTTGCAACTTGTTATTTGTAATTAACGGATATGGATATTCATTTCCTCTGTATAACGTGTTAAGTTGCACAACATTGATTGTGTTAGTGTTTCTTAAGCTTGAAATCTCCCTTTGTAACTTTTAAAAACAATTGCTTGACGTTGCTCAGTTTCTCCATAAGAAATGTAGTTGGTAGTGGCAGAGGAAGAAGTGTGTGTATGAGAGACAAGTTTCTATTATAGATGATAGCATAGTTGATATAGGGGCAATAGCATGTGAGGTCTGTGTCACGAGACTGAAATAGTCAAAAAACACTGACATATATCGTATATTTATAAGTGGTAATTGTCATTTTCATTCAACACGCATTAACAACTGTCATTCACTTGTTTTAATTAAGATAGATAGGAACAAAAAGTGTACATTGAAAAGACTGTTTGTTAATACATATTGAGTTACATGAATATAATTACAAATGATTCTTCAAATGTTGTTGTTGAACTTGTTTTTATTTTTCCGTTTCTGCATTTGATGTAGACAGCTTAGTGATTCATCTTGTTGTTTTTTAAGTTCTTCTGAAATGATACCTCCGAATGATTCTTCCTTTGATCTATTGTTGTGAATCAACATAGAGCTTAGATCTATCTTCGGACATGATACCTTTGTTTCCTCGTATTCAAAGTGTTCTTGTTCCGCCCATTCAACCATTTGGTCGGAAAGTGTAATTGTTTTGTGTTACCTGCCTTTTAGTGTCTTCATTTTCACTTGAGTAGTCAGTTATGACATGGTTCATCATTTCTGCCAAGCTAGCATTTGGAAAAATATATTTGGATATAACAAAATTGACACCGATGTGGTCAACGTATATTTCCAATTTGTACAGCGCTGAAGATATATCAAACATGACATGCATATCATAGTTGTTTCTAAGTTTAACGGTTATTGAAAATCCATTGTGCGGTATTTTATAATAAAGAGCATGAATCTTTGTACCCAAAATATTAATAAAATATTGTTTTAGATCTTCTAGTTTCATTCTTGGAATGTTGATGTTGAATCTTCCACCGTCGACGTACGTTGTGTTATTTGTGTCATCGAGCACCAATTTACCATTATTATGAACCACAAAATTGAAAATGTTTTGCGTGTAGGGTGTAGCATGTTTTGTTTTATTAATAAAACCTAGTTCAGCAAGTAATTCATAGTAATCAAACTTTTTATTCTTTCTTTTATGCATCTGATGTAGATAGCGTAGTGCTTCTTCTAGTTTTATTTTAGTTTCTTCAGAAATGACACCTGCAAATGATTCTTCCAAAGATCCATCGTTTGGAATCAACACCGTGCTCAAATCTATGGGATTATGAGAAACGAAAATCTGGAGCTTCCCAGCAACTTTTGCAATGTCATACATAACATTAGTATGATAATCATTCTTAATTTGTTTCATACCTGATAACGTGTAGTTTGGTGGCAACATGTAATAAAGAGTAGTGAATCTTCTTGGTATTTTCCATTTTAGATAGCTAACCATATCTTCAAAATCCATTTGAAAAAGGTGAACATTCAGTACTGAACCATCTTGGTATGTTAGGGGGTTGAGTTTAAATTCTCCGTTGTGGTTTACATCAAACTCGAAAGTAGTATTTGATGACATCGACATTTTTGTAAAGTAATAATCGTTGATTGAAATAAATATGTTGAGAATATGTAGTTGTACACATGTCTATATATACTAATTGGACATCATAAAGTTGATAAGTCTTTCTTGTCAGAATATAACATTCTATTATTTTTAAATAGTAAAACAAGGAAATGACATGCTAAAAACAATTATAAAAAATTGTTTCAAAGTAACTAGTCAAATAACTTTTTTGCACAAGAAGGTTTTCCTTGCTTCTCCGTTATGTTTGTCGCATCTTGTTGCTGCTCTGCGACGACCAGTGGGGATAGCTCCACCCGAGAAACGTAAACATGTAGTCGGTTATGATGAGTATACATGTTTATCATGTCCGGCTCTTGTATAGCATCATCCAATGGTACAAGACCTGAATCAAAACTACAATTAGGTTTCTTTATATAAAGAAACGTTGAGGAGTTTTGGTCGTAACCCAAACAGTTTGTTAAAATTAATTTAACTTGTTCTGTTGAAAATTTGTCCAACTCAACCGGATCTAATGTAGCAACCATCTCACCAACAAATTCTCTTCGAGGCGGACTAGTGAACCTTCCATAATGGTGTAGTAGAACCTTAAATGTCATTTTTTGAAATTGAAAATGAAATAATGAAAAGTTACTGTTGTTGTTCAAGTTGAACCACTAAATATGTGGTTTATATAGTGTTTACTGTTTTTTATTATTGACAATAAATCGCGTAGAATACATAGTCATAAACACAGTGTCATTGACTTGCCAAATCAATGTATATATTTAGTGATTGAGTTGTCAAATATGTCATTGATTTGTCATATCTAAGAGATAAATCGCGCAAAATATATAGTGATCAACACAGTGTTAGTGACTTGTCAAATCATGACATAAATTTCGTACAAAACTAAGTCCTTAACACAGTGTCTGTGACTAGTCAATTCATTTATTTGTCATAAACAAGTTAGCACTGATTGTCTGTACCCATTTTTGTGTGATGTATACATTATTTTTAGGTACATTACAAGGTTCATTTATAAATTTAGTGTTGATTGTACTAACATAATAAGTTTATTTTTAAATGAAATATATTACATCATTAAAATCAAACATGAACCCAAAAACGTAACGTTATTTTCTTCTACATGTCATCTCAAAAGCACTCAAGATTTTCAAGCAATAAATTAGCTTACTTACCTTTAATTTTTAGTTTTATCTAACACGTTGATTGGATAATTTTGTAGTAGGAGGTTGTTCAGTGAATGGAAGCCAGTTTATACTTGCTAGGAAACTGTTCCATTTTTCCTCGATTCGGAACATTCTAAAAAACAACATTATAAAAAATGGATACTTCAACAATGGTTATTACTATATATCATATTCGTATATAAAAATTAGCATTACTCTGGTCAAAATATGCATCTACATCATAGATGCGTTCTCAATATTGGTTTGCAAATTTTGCCTACCCATATGAGATGGCACATGACCAAACGAATAGTAAGAACCATGTTGCGACGATGTATCGGGTTGCCAATACTGAGTGGCCGACTGCGCCGGCATCTGTCTTTGCCAAACAGATGAACCAGGTTGGGACGGCATTGGGGTTTGGAAATTCGGTGCCGTACCCATATTAAAATATAAGCTATTTACATGTCTTTGGAATGAAGACGGACCACCCTGTGAACACCCATAAGTACAAAATTATATTATTTACTTACAAAGCCTTATATTAAATGTACAAAACTTATACCTGCATGCTTTGGAATTGACTAAAATCGCTCAACCCATAATGTTGATCAACATTAATCGGTTCTTTATTCTCTTGTCGCACCGGCTGAACATTCATTTTCTGCCTAAATTTATGCATTTCTTTCTTAATGTTATCAACTTCTTTTTTATTTCGTTCAATTTCTCTTTTATGTTCATCGAACTCTCGGTAAATATCGGATGGGATTTCATACATATTTTGACGGCTTAGATCAAAAGGTTCTCGTTAAACTTGGATCCCAATAAAGCCGTCAAAAGTATGCCTTCTTAAGAATTCCACCAGTGCCGATAGTGCCTCATTATCGTCTGGTGTCAATCTCGCAGCAGGCATATTTCCCTTTTAAAAAAAAGAAATTAATTATTAAATAAATAACATAATCAACTTAATAAACCACTAAACTAAATAAAACTCACTTGAAAAAAAGGAATAACCATGTCTCCCAAAAACCTTCCCTTTTTCTTACTCCAAGCAGCAACTCTGGGATACCGATTGTAACGATCAAAATACCTAATCGCAGTTACTCGGAAAGACTTCAATATCCAAGTCTAAAAAACACATTATTTCAATTATTTTACGTTACTTCATATAATATTATTATGGCCAATTATCAAAATTTATATACTTATTTGTTGACCATACCTTGAATGCCCAAGTATATCCAAAGATTGAATACGTTTTCACATCATCTTCATTTGTAGGCTCAGCGACAGACAATGGCGACCAACGTTTGACGTTTGCATTCCTAAGTTGGGAGTACAATGTTGGCCACACATATGAACCCCAAGGATATTTGTTCCAAGCTACTCTATCATTTGATTAATCTTTAAACAATCAGTCAGGGACATACACGCGTCTAATCTCCACACTAATATAACAAAGTGCAATTATGCTAGACAACAAGGCTATCTGAGCATCGTCGTCGTATAATTGAGCAAATGACTTGTCAACAATCATATTTGCTATGTCGATGCCCGTAATAGGCTGCCCATCTAAATATGACGGAAACACCCGTCACCTAAAAGGAATACGCTATTTGGTGTCATACTCATCCCAATTCTGGACCCCAAACCTTAACCCAGTTGAATTCCTCTCTCCAAAATGATCTTATACTAAAATCTTTATTTATATGGTAATGCAAAGGAACATTTTCATCATCATCATTTTCATTATCAATTTGCCGCTCTAACATAAAATGTATTAATATACAATTCTCTCTAAAATCAGTTTGATCTAATACCCAACCAAAACAGGATTCTCTAAACAGTGCTTCCCGATTAGTGCCACTAATTTTTGTTTTAATTGTTTTAAGTGTTGTAAGCAATGTTTTCTTACTTCTACATGTACAAGATTCTGGGTACCTAAATAAAAACAATTAATATATAACATATATTACTACACTTATATACATCAGGATATTAATAATAGTCAAATGATTCAATAAATTTAGTATTAAATTGTAATCGCTCAAATCCATCTTATAATAAACAAGTAACATACGAAATCACCAACAACAAAAACCTTCTCTACCCGCAAACGGTAACAATCAACAATGAAAAACCTCAAACAATGAAACATTCAAACAACTTCAGCTTCTGTTTCTTTAAACACATACTATCACTTCCTTTATATCCGTATTCAAATTCATAAGTGACAAACTATTGCAATAATATATTATTTCATCATACTGTGCGTTACTATTCATCTGCAAAACCCTAGAAGACAAAAAAAAATCGCCATGCAGATTGAGCGAACTACATGCATAATTCCAAAATAAGTCAGTTTTCAAATGTAAATAACCCCATTGATCCTGTGCGATTTACATAAAATTTCAAATAGGCTCAGCAAGTATTGAGTCGGATATTTCTAAGGTGCCTAAAACAGTGACACGTGTCCAAAAGTAAATCGCTCGAGCACCTGCGCGATTTAGAAGGTTATATCGGAAAAAAAAATTGTCCGGGTTATTACTAGATTACACGTATTCCAATGGGTCATATCGAAAATTTTCGCTTTATTTGTGACTCGAAAGTGTGGAATCTAATGGTCTCATTTGGCTATGCGTCAAATCAGTTCTCTGATGTTATGTTTTTAAATGGTGGGATTTTTGTTACTGCCTAGAATTCCCAGTGGTGTGTTCATTGTTAACCTTTTATTGATTTTGTTTGTAAATTTAAGCCAAAAGGAAAAAAATCTATGTTCAGCCTATTCAATTAAGATGTTTTGAAGTCGTCTTATTCTCCTTGTTTGGATAATGTGGAAGAGTCGAAATCGCAAGGTGTTCATAGATAAGTCTCAATCTAGCATCGAAGTTTTCAAGGAGATTTAGCAATTATCCTAAAATAAAATTAGCGGTAGATGCACAAAATTATCTATTAACCGGAAAGATTGGATTAACGACCTTACTGTATGAAACTATAAAGTAAAGAACAATATACTATAACAAAAGATGATAGAGAGAATGGAAATTGTTGTATTCATCTCAAACAATGAGGTTTGTATACATGAGTAGATACAAGATAGAGTATTCCACAAAGATACCAATTTCTAATAAGATAACTACCAATAATAAATGATATGGACATCCATTCCTTATTTATTCATAATACTCCCCTTTGGATGTCCATTTGAGGAATATGCCTCGTTTGAACACCTTACTATGTTAAACCCAAGGGGAACAAAATCCAAGTGAAGAAAAAAGAGTACATAAAATCCTTTATACGCTCGGTGATGTTGGCTCATTAAAAACCTTGCCGAAAAACCCTGTGGGGACAAAACCATGGTTAAGGGAAAAAGAGTGCAACGCGTATGTTCTCTCCCCTGATGATCCATATTACTTATGCTCATTTGGTCATGAAAAATGCACATTAAAGTGTCTTGGATTACACGTGAATAAATTTTCTCTAACATGTTGCTACGCATATCCATTACGTCATGATCTCATTTCAAGTATCTTCATCGAACTTTACAAGTTATTCATTGCCAACACCATGTATGACCACTTGCAAAAATTTATTGATTCATACACATTTTAGTATGACATATCTAAATCGATATTGTGATCATCATCTTTAATGAAATCAAGGGAAAGGCTTGTCCCAACATCATGTGACTATAAACTAGCGTCGTTTTTCCATATAAGGACGGTTTCGCATTTGCTTTATTTTTCATGGCGTACATATATATCAATCCTTTAGATGTTCAATTCATAAGCTAAGACAAGTTGTATCTTTTTGTTTCAAATTTGACTTCTATGCATTTAGTCGCCTTCACAATCATAAAATCAAGATCACTTTATAAAGTTTCATAGGCAAACATAATTCTTTATTTGGCACATTACTACACACCAATGTGATTATAACACATGCCCAAAACATGATTAATTAAATACAATCAAGTAGTATACTCGAGAACTTTTCTTATATGCTTTAAACATTAAAATTCATTAGCATGCTTCATGCATTTTATATCTTTTAATTAAATATCAACACACATGAGCTCTATTCATTTATCTTTTAGACGCATATCAATTACTTATTATATTGCCAGACTTATAAAATATTAACGCATTATTTGATCCACCACATGAGAACATGTCTCCTTATAACCATGTCTCATCACAAGAGACTTCAATCTTTCATTATTTCTTTGCGTCTTTACATCTTTTGGCCACTCTTTTAAACATCTTCACTTCCTGTAGGTATGCTTACATGATCCTCACCATGATTATAGTGCTATTTATTTATTTACATAATCATTACCATGGCCATTATCTTATATAATACTATCGACATTGATTCATTACTTTTCGATTCCATATTCTACTAGACATCGCATTATATCATTTACTAAGATCTCATAGTTTTTCACGTACCCGGGGTTTTTTAATTACCTTCATGCCTAATGTCTCTTTGAGTGCTATGGGGTCTTTATTGCCTCGATTCGACCATCTTAACTTTCTTGCTCCATTTTATCTATTCATTCGAGGATTTTAATTGAATCGATTAGTCTATCACGTTGGACATAAGTTGCATAGAATCACTACCATTTAATGGTTCTTACTACTGGGACAAACATTGTAATTGGAGCATTACCAGCGTATATATGATATAGTCACTTCATTTAGGTTACTTAACTTGTCTGACAATTACTAGATCTAGAATATAAATTGTCCCTTGAACTTCATGTTCATATTCATTGTTGTGAGGATCAACATTTATATTATTTTAATTCATTCCAAATTCCTCGTTGCTCATTCTCCCCCGAATAAATTATCAATCTCAACATACTATTTTGTGCGTTTTCTGTGGTGGTCTCTATATGATATATATTGATGATTTACATTATCATCTTTTTGGGATCTATATGTTTTTGTGACCAAAAACCATTATATCGTGGAGGATTTATTATAAATTGCTGAAGATGCGAATTCATATGGTTTTTTTACATGGCCAATAAACTAAAACTTTTGTTTTTATAATTATTGGCTTTGCAGAACAACTTGAAGACGCTTTTTATCGTTTCACAAAATAAATTCGAGTTCAGGACTTGGGCTTCTTAAAGTTTCAACAACTTACTTCCATAATCGCCCGGATACTTGATAAGTATTCACCACCATATCTCAATATATTTTATTTTGGTAAACCCGTGCTCGTACTTTATAATCGATTAATTTAATCACGCCAACTTTAAGTTGGTCTTCTTTGATGATCTTTTTGACTGACTTATTTGCATCGAATTTTAAAAATCAATATCGATCCACTTGATCGGTATGTTTACGTCATACAATTCTCCTTCTTTATCTATTAGTTCTAAAATTTTATCGGTATATTCCTTACTTTATTTGGTTTGATGATAATTATCATTACAACTTCAATGTGAACATATTACGATCTATCTTTCAAGATACAGTTTTTATATATACATTTCACATCATCATTGACCCGGGGTTGGTTCATTCCCAGTCCACGCCATTAAATAATATTGGCTTTACATTTTAGTTTACGATAGTTTATGAACAGTAAACTTTACCCACTGCACTTGCGATTTGTGATAAATAGAATAATATGAAAAACTTAATACTACATCACATTTAAACATATATTTCTCGTAGCCTATAGCTTTATTAGATAAATGACACATCTTCAATGCTACTGAACTTGCATAATTTTTTAAATACACATATACAGTTAACCATTCAACAAAATGTATAATAACCAAATAAAATCATATAATAAATGAATTAGGCATACTTAACAAACTCAATGGCAGAATATACTCTTAATTCGTATAAGATTATGTATCAGCCTTGCTAATAATGTCATCAAGACTATTAGTAACATCCAAAACAAAAACAAAGCATCATTATTGCTAGTAAATCTCCAGATTTGTTGTGAAGTTTGTTCTTCATCAAATGACTTAGGCAAATTTATAGGTCATATATGATCGAAATCGTACGGATTCAAGCATGGGGTAGAAACATATATAATCATACTAATAACCAAATTCGTAATTAGAGTAAAAAGAATTAAACCAAATATTACTCACATGCCCATGCATCAAGATCTATCTATAACAACATGTTAGTAATTATCTTTGACTTTTTATAATTTTCTTTCATAATATTATAAAAAATCAATGCACTAGAGCACAAACAATCAGAATTATTCATGTTAGAAGAAAATCTTTAAGTTTTCTACCTCCTAATAACAAGTAAGGTGTATGTTAAATAACAATAACAAATTTCTAATTGCACTAATAATTTTTTTTGTGAACGCAAATGGAATTTTAAAAAAAAGGCTAGACATGAAACTAACAGCGACGTATCATGCCATAAACGTTCCAACAAACAAAGACCGAAAAGGAACAGAATACTCTAAACAAAGAATCGACAAACAACCAAAGGCTATTAGATAAAAAAAGATGTTCCCACCATGGCGCCAAACTGTATTATACTCCTATGAACGAAACCGAACACCCGAGGCATCATTCCAAATGTGATTAACACGGCATCCTTTGTTTGTCCAGAAACCGTAGTTGCCGAGGAGAGAACAACCCCGTGAATATTTTCCATTGGGGTCTTATAGCCCATCGTTTATCTGAATCTTTCTCTGTCGATAGTTAGAGGACACTATATAATCAATTCACGAAGAACCAGATCTAACGAGCATTATTTAAGATCATTACCCTGGGGGTGTAGATGGAGGCCAATGATGGAGTCTTTATTCAGGAGCTTTAACTTCGCGTAACATCATCTTTTTCATCAGTGTAACATTACAACAATCACCCTGAGAAAGAAACTCCAAGAATCTCACCAGCATCTTCTCCAAATTCTGTTCCTTGCATCCTTAATACAACCTTCATGATACAAGTCCGAATCATCACGAATCTCGCCTTCTTCAAAAGAGTCCAAAGATCAATTTCCACCCACGAACATCCTCCTCTCGAATAACCACGACTAGAGGCGACACCGAATCAGGTTAAACATTCTTAGTGGGAATCTGACATCACCTATCGACATCCAATGCTCATTTTTTTCCAAACTTTCATCCAAACTAAGGACCATCTTGCAATCTTCCTTTCCAGTGGATTAGACTCGGAATTGACTCCATCGTATTCAATATTGGGAGCCAATATGCAAACTCAGTTTTGCCGATAATACGAATAAGTTCGATTACGATTGAATCTCTAAAGGACTCTATCAACACGTTTGTAAAGGACTCTGTAAGGACATAAACCTTTCCATGAGACTTTGGTCCATCACTTACCTATCCGTAAATCGCTGCTTCCCCACATCCCCCAACTTTCTTATATACATCTGGGCAGCATGATGCCATGGCAAGACCCACCAGGTCTATCCAAACACATCTTTCCATCTGGAATAAATCGTGAGAACATCTTTCGAACTCCAAAAATATCTCTTTTACGCCGCCTTTGAAGTTTGACGCTTTCCACTTGAGCCATAGAGTCGAATTCCAACCAAACCAACGGTCCAACCAACATATCTACGACCAACTCATAAGAATCCCTCAGATGACATATGTCTTTAGAAAGTCGAAATGACCTCTTAAAATCTTTAGCTTTTAGCAAGAATACTTATCGCTCCATACAATCAACTCATTACAATCGTCTACCGAGATAGACATCACCGCTTCATTACCCGCTTCCTTATATACCTTGTTACAATCCGACACCACCAAGTTCTGGCTCCGAGCATTAATGTAACCGTATTTGCCGACATGTCATGATTTGTTGCACAGGACGCTTTAGCTATAACTGAGTTAAAAGACTGAAAAACATTTTCGGTGATACTAATACAGATTGAAGAGTTCGATACTTCTGGGTTTGCCGTCCCCAGTGTTACACAGGTCTCTTATTATAAGTTTCGACCATTACTTCGCCACATCGGCAATAAATGAAAAACCACCCATCATTCCGTTGTTAGCATTGGAAGCTATCTGATTGATATCTTGAACGTTTAGAACGTACAAAATCCAAATCGATGACCCGGATTTGGATCTCTTTTGCAGCTATTGTAACATCGATCACCAACCCCATTTGTTACAAATATCCTAAGATTCTTGGACCGACGCATGACATGGGATATTAGAAACAAAGATTGATGAAAACGGCTTATGTTCCTCACGAAAATTAGGATGGGATTTGTTGGGAGTACCTTTGTTACGTTGCTCTTGACGACGATTATTATCGAGATGATCGTTCCTTTTGCTTTCTGAATAATTATTAGATCGGTGACATGTGCCAATTGCCATCGTTATTTAACAACAGAATAGCCAAGATCCGAAAATAGGATTGAAAACGCCTATCATTTGTGAAGATGGAGATATTGAAAGATGATATATTGAAGATAGGATTGATTCTGTTATTATCATTCATGCACCATAATATTATATCATGTTAATAAGATTCATATATTCACTTGTTACGCACATAGTGAAAATTCAAAATGTTAATTGACTCATACAATGCAAATTCAAACGTATGGACAATCTTAGGGGTTTGAGGTCCTTTTTCTCTCTTTTTTTACATCGCAACTTGAGGTTACGATTTTAATTCTTTTAAAAAAAATCATATTAGAACTTGAAGTTCTCATTTTTTTTCTTCGTTAACATAACATGATGTTATTTTATTTTGATTTATCTCTTTATAGTCACAATAGAACATTTATTGTTCTTGTAAACAAGAAAGAGAGTTTAACAAAACAAAAACATAATTAAAGTTCAACGTTTGAAACAAATGACAATCTTTATAAAATTTAAAATCAATGATATAATATCACATAAAACATTAAGAGATTGTGTTTCCATCTTATGTTTCATTTAACCATTTATCGTGAATTATAAAAGATCTACAATAGATGTAGGTTACTTTCCGAACATTACAGATCTACTCATTTTTAAAAAATCAAAAGAAACCAAAAATGTTAATGGAATAAATATGTTTATTTATAAGACTCTTGCATGGGCTTTTAGCATTTTAAATTACTAAGTTCATGATCAATTCTAAACAATTTCCAAACATTCACACGAGTAATGAATCATAAACATAAAACATAAATACATTTTATACTAATAAGAATCATCTCAATATTTTGTGTATTATCACACATAAACACAACAAACGGAGGCAAGTGTATTTATCCTTTTCGGATTGTACTTTAGTATTTTACCTGCGATAGTACATTACTTATTTCATTGTTTTGTTTAAAACCGTTGAATTATTTGTTCCACCGTTTTGTTGGTTAATAACAAGCCAAAGAAACTTCGAGCGTTTGCCGGCGGGCTAATTTTTTTCGATAATTTTTTTTTAGTTTAGGCGTTTTTTTTTTGCACCGTTGCGTTTTGTGGGCTAATTTTTAATATTTTCTTTTTTTGTATGATTCGGGGAAAAAAAATTTGCGTTGGGACGGGCTAATATTTTCCCGAATATTTTCTTTTTTGGGACGGTTTTGTAAATTTTTTTACGGGAATTTTTGTGTAAGAAAATCGTAAATAGTTAAAAGGTGAGGGTCCGTTTTGTATTTTTTTTTTACTTTGGGCCAGATTTTAGGCTATTTTTGGGGTTTTTTTTGGCTAATTTTTTCCCAGATATTTTCTTTTTTTGTATGATTCGGGAAAAAAAAAATTTGCGTTGGGACGGGTTAATTTTTTCCCGAATATTTTTTTTTTGGGACGGTTCGATATCTTTTTATTTGGGTCGATGAATGTAAAAAAGTTGTGAACAATAAAAACTTGACGTGTTTTTTTGTTAATTTTTTTACGGGATTTTTTGTGTAAGAAAATCGTAAATAGTTAAACCTGTTGAGTGACGTTTGTATTTTTTTTTTTAACTTTGGGCCAGATTTCAGACTAAATTTTGGGCTAGTTTTTTTTCTCTGTAACTTCGGACACATTTTATGCGAATTTTAGGCTAGTTTGTCGACTAATGTGCTTAATTCAGTAATAATTTTTTTTTATGGCTTATAGTGCTTGGGCTCATGTTTTAAAGCGTTTTTTTTTTTTTTTTTGCTATATGGAGTTTTTTTAATACTAATGGGTTGTAGTTGTTGTCCTTATCGATTATTTGAAGTTATTTGGTATCGAAGATGTTTCCGCGGGTATTTTTTTTTTGTAATATTTTTTTCCCTCCTACTTTGTGCATACAAATTAAAAAAAAAAACAAAAACAAAATAATAACATATTTCAATATAATACTTAAATCAGGCTGGTCCCAAAATTGGTGAACGTTTACTATAGCATATGCCCACTGTTCAAATCGACTGTGTATTCTATCCATGCTGTTTTGCTTTTTTTTCTCAAATTCCAACAAGATCAAGATCTCAAAGGAAAAAAATATTTTTAAAATATATGTAGTTTTTAAGGCTTAATAGGGTTTACCTTTTAAAAGGAAAAATAAGTACGAATCCCAATCAATGAGATGCATGAGTATCAAATTTGCTTCTTGTCTGTTTTTTTTCTTTTTATTAGAGCTTGCTGATAAGTTGTTGTGAAAAACAATAAAAGTAAAGAACAGTAATAATTTAATGACTAAATGTAGTAGGTGACCGCAGAGGACAACGCCACGTCAGCGCCAACTCATATTTCCTCGTCTCTTCAGTCCACACAGTGACCAAACACATGTGCGGTGACCGCAAAGGGAAACCGAACAAATTTTTTTTTTAAAAAACATTACATTAATAATTAAACATTTTACAAATTAAAATACGGAAAATAAAAAATACACTGCGAAAAAAAAATTACGGAGTGTATCACAATTTCTGTGTGAGTCATCGCCTTTCTGATGAACCATATCTTCGTAAATTTGTTTTTGAAACCAAAACTTGGAGATTTAATCGTCGATATGTGGTTTCGAACCAAAACCATTTAAAAAGATAATAAAAAGTGTATAAAATGTATGTGTTTGTGATTGAAAATGGTTATAAAAAGTGAGATTTTATTCGTGAATGGGGGATTGTTTTATTTTTTTTTTTTTAATAATATAAAAGAAAGAGTTAAAATTTTTTTAATACGAAATTTTCTTTAATTGTAAGGTTGTGCAGAAGACCCGTCATGCCTGACCTTTCGGTTGGGGTGACCAGGTCTTGCTTAGGTCCCGGCTTTAGGGGGCTGACAGGTCCCTTATATTCGCACATGGGACGACAGACAACGCCAAAAGGTTAGTCCAATTTCGTTTAGCCGACGAGGAGAATGAAAACATTGTATTATTAATTCACAATGGAGGTATGTTATATTATATATATAGACTACTAGAGTTCTTTAATACAGTTACAATTCTAATATGATAACTTCCAATTCCTAATAATCATATAACACTTGCTTGATGTCAACTTTAATTTGTTTGATGTCCGTTTACATTGATCATTGATTTTTAGTTTACGCGATTTAACTATAAGATAATAATTAAAAGCGAACGCGTAAAACTCTAAAAATAAATAATGGAATTTATTAAAGTTGAAAATAACCTGAAAATGAGAAATGTTACAAAAACCTTCTTCCACGATGAGCATTTTTAAGTTTGGTAAAGAGCTAAATTCTTTTAGTTTGCCAACCAGAGAAAGAGAATATTCCGATACATTAAGACATGAGTCGTCAAGAAGAAGAGTTGGCTTCGAAACTTTCGCATCAGAAACAACAGAATAGATTAACACCTGCTTTAACCACCTGCATATAAGAACTAGAATCCCCATGTGTTTTTGATGAAACAACAGGAGCCGGCCTAACATTGGCATGAATATTGGGTAAATGATTACCCTTATGCAACGGTGTCCTATTAAATTTAGCGATATTTGCATGGAGCTTAAAATTTTCAATCCAAATAGTGCATAAGTTGTTTACCAATCGCTCCACATCATAAATCTTGATAAAACGAACAAAACCAAAACGCTTACCCACTTTGGATCTTCTGTTAGGGATGAAAGAATCAATGACATTCCCATATTGATTATAAAGTCTCCATAACTCCTTTGCATTTGTCTGATGAGGGAAGTTAGTGACAAAAATGGAGGTGGAGATGTTATAAACACCATCCTCTTTAGGGCGCCGATCACCCATATTAAACAAAAAACAAAAACCCTAAAACCTGATATATATATACATGGGTGTTGATATGAAATTTATTTATAGAAAGTTATCTAGTACATACGGAAGGAATGAACGCGTGATGTTAAAACGTGTCGGTTGTTCTTGTTTTTATTGCTTGTGGTTGTCGGATGTTATCGGGTCGGGTTATTTCGGGTTTTGGCTAGAAAAAACTAACCCGCAACCCGACCCGATAAGGAATCGGGTTGTCGGGTTCGGGTGGAATTCGGGTCGGATGATTCGGGTTATAAGATAATCCCGGCTCAACTTATATATTTGTTCTAGTACAAGTAACATTTGCAATATTAACCATCCAGATATAACAGCAGGCAAAAAGAAATTCAAAATAATACTAGGCAACATGTCCAAAGTGCACTGAGTTTGCAAAGAAAGAAGAAATACGGAGCCTACCAAAGTACCACAACATCATCAGTTGGCAAAATCCATATCGTAGAATTTGTTGCCATAACGGAAACATGTATATATATAAAAAGTGTAATGTATTAAACTTGTGCAATGAAACTCTTTTATCACACTGCAATTTGCTTTCATCACAGTACCACTAGTCTATCAATTCTTCAAGCAAAACTATAATTGTGCTTTCAAAGTATCATAGAAAAAAGCCATATAATGTATTTCGGGTCTTATCGGGTTGACCCGATAACCCGATAAGATAAATAACACAACCCTAACCTGACCCAATAACAATATCGGGTTATCGGGTTCGAGTCAAATGAACCCGATAAACTTTTTCAACCCGATTTTTTTTTGAACAGCAACTTTATTAGAAACAACTAGCAAGACGCTAGAATTACAAAGAAATGAGGTGAGGGTGTTGAATCCAACTAACCCAACTCAAAGTTTTTTTTCCTCTAGCAACATACCAATTAAAAGAACGAAAAACAATGTCATCAAAAATAAAACTTTTACGAGGTTTGGAGCTCGCAAAAAGAAGTTGATTCCTATAGGACCAAATGCTCCACCAATAAACATAGAACACACCTTCTAACACGCCTTTTAACTTAGAGCCGAGCCGGATAGACTTGAACCATAAGAGCCAACCATCATAATTATCAAAATCGTATAGAACCAGATCCCACCAACGACAAATGAGCTTCAAAACCTCTTTAGCTACCTGACAACCGAAAAACAAATGAGAGGACGACTCGGAATCATTGTTACACACCGGACATTCCACGGAGGGGACGAAGATATTCCTGCTCATCAGATTTAAACGAGTAGGGATACGATCTTGAACAAGCTTCCAAACGAAGACATTAACCTTAATCGGGATGCTTTTAACCCATCGTGTAGGAATATTCTCCTTGGGGAGGAAAGTCTCGTCTAGAACCGATCTCACATCCTTAACTTGAAAAACTCCTTCGCCATTTAAATCCCAAAAGCACCTATCCTCCATGTTCGAAAGAGAAACCGAATCAAGAAGATTCGTAAGCTGCTCAAGCTGCTGAGCTTCAGGACCCCCCCGAGTCTGGCGACGAAAAGAAGCTGTGAAAGGAGCATTGAGCTTATCTGCAACTGAGCAATCTTTATTGACTTCTAAAGCGAATAGACGGGGAAAAGAAAGCTTAAGCTGATTATCTCCAATCCAAAGGTCATTCCAAAAGCTGGTACGCAAACCGTTACCCACCCGAATTTTACAATGAGATACAAGATTAATACCTTTATCGTTGAGGGCTTTGACTTCTTTGATAATAGTACCCCAAGGAGAATTGTAAGCAGCAGAAATGGGATGAGAGCTTGAACCATGAACCGCAGCAATAACACGAGACCATAAAGAGTTGTCATGAGAAAGAAAACGCCAAACCCATTTGAAGATAAGAGCCCGGTTGAGAGCGAAAAGACTAGATACACCTAAACCGCCAAATTTCTTAGAAGCAAGAACCTTGGTCCATTTGATCCAAGCGATTTTTCTATCGCCATCTTTAACTCCGTAAAAGAAATCCCTACGAAGCCTTTCCATACTTAAATTAAAACATATTTATTACTATAAATTTCTCCTAACTATATTTATTTATTACAACCTAATTCAATTATAAAACCTTAGTACACTAAATAATCTATACCCGAATCAACGATTCACACTCGATATCACTAAATTCCCCATCGCTCAAATGCACTAATGCTCAAATGCACTAACGCTCAAATGCACTAACATTCCAAAATCATTATCAAATATGAAATAAAATGACTAAATCACCCATCTCTATTCTCACAATCACATAGCATATCACATAAACTACCAAATCGACTTACACACATAAATTAAAACACATAAAGCTAACTAGGTTAACACTAATGGTTAAGCAAACCTTTATAAATCACGGTTGTCACATTCTCCCCTCCTTAGGGAAATTTTGTCCCGAAATTTAACTAGTACTTTCAGCAACACGATCAAGAAACAAATTCGGATACTTAGCCTTGATAAAATCCTCACGTTCCCAAGTAAAATTTGGTCCACGCTTAGAATTCCAACGAACTTTAACGACTGGGATCCTACTACGCTTCAACCTTTTAACTTCATGATCCATAACTTCTGCAGGTTCTTCAACAAAGCGTAGAGTTTTGTCTATCTTAATCTTCTCAAATGGCACATGCAGACTTGCATCCGCCAAGAATTTCTTCAAATTCGACACATGAAATGTATCGTGCACATTACTCAACTCCTGGGGCAATCTTAAGCGATAAGCTACTCGACCTATTCTTTCAAGAATCTCAATTGGTCCTACATATCTCGAAGCTAATTTACCTTTCTTCCTGAATCGTATAACGCCTTTCCAAGGTGACACTTTTAGTAACACATGATCACCCACTTCAAATTCTAACGGCTTTCGTCTATTATCAGCATAGCTTTTTTTACGATCTCTAGCTGCCTTAAGTCTTTCCTTAATCAACACCACTTTATCGGTAGTCTCCTGCACCATTTTCGGACCAATCAATCGATTCTCCCCAACTTCAGCCCAAAGGACAGGTGACCTGCACTTCCTTCCATACAACGCTTCAAATGGCGCGCATCGAATACTTGTATGATAACTATTATTATAGGAAAACTCAGGTAAAGGTAGATGAGTATCCCAACTGCCAACAAAATCGATTGCGCATGCTCTCAACATATCCTTCAATGTCTGAATAGTACGCTCACTTTGTCCATCCGTTTGAGGGTGATATGCCGTACTCATATCCAACCGCGTTCCTAAGGCTTTCAGCAATGTTCGCCAGAACCGCGATGTAAATCGTCCATCTTGGTTAGAAATAATGAGCACAAGTACTCCATGCCTCGCCATAATCTCATCGATGTAGAGCCTTGAAAATTTCTCCATATTATAGTCTCCACGTATCTCTAAAAAATGAGCTAATTTGGTCAATCTATCGACTATTACCCAGATCGTATCGTGCCTACTACTCGACCTCGGCAACCTAGTGATAAAATCCATAGTGATTTTATCCCATTTCCACTCAGGTATCTCCTGCTGTTGTAGTAAACCCGACGGTCTCTGATGTTCAACCTTTACCTTCGAGCAAGTTAAACACTTACTAACATATGTAGCTATATCCTTCTTCATACCTAGCCACTAATACATGTCTCTTAAATCATAATACATCTTATCCACTCTCGGGTGAATAGAGTATCTCGTAGTGTGTGCCTCTCCTATAATCACAGTTCATATATCACCAATAAAAGGAACCCATATTCTATCCATATAGTACAAACCTCTATCTCTCCTCTTTTCCATTTGCTGATCCAAGCTACGCAGCATTTCTGCTGGAATGTTCTCTTCCTTGATTGCCTCATTCTGAGCAGCCAACAACTTTACCTTAAGGCTGGACTGAATTATCACGGACATTCGCCTTACTTAACGCGTCAGCTACTACATTCGCCTTACCTGGATAGCAGCGAATCTTACAATCGTAATCACTGAACAATTCAATCCATCTTCTTTGGCACATGTTTAACTCTTTCTAGTCGAATATATGCTGAAGACTCTTATGATCTGTATAGATAACACTTTTCGTCCCGTAAAAGTAATGTCTCCAAATCTTAAGAGCAAAGACTACTGCACCCAACTCTAAATCATGCGTGGTATAGTTCTTTTCGTAAATCTTCAATTGCCGCGATGCATACGCAATCACCTTGACTCTTTTTAATGAGCACACATCCCAATCCTTGATTTGACGCATCACAGTAGACTACAAAATCTTCTGCTTTGTCAGGCAACAACAATATTGGTGCATTACACAAATTGTCTTTCAAAGTTTGAAAGGCTTCCTCTTGCTCCACGCCTTACATGTACCTTTTATTCTTCTATGTCAGTGAAGTAAGGGGTTTAACAATCTTAGAAAAATTCACGATAGAACATCGATAGTAACCAGGGAATCCCATAAAAGACCGTATTTCTGACGGCATCTTAGGGGCTTTCCAGTTCTTCACTTCTTCGATCTTGCTTGGGTCCACCTGAATACCATTGCTATTAACCACATACCCAAGGAAATGTACTTCTTGTAACAAAAAATCACACTTAGAAAACTTGGCAAACAAATTCTCCTTCTTCAACAACTCCAACACTAACTTCAAATGAATCTCATGATCCTCCTTGGACTTCGAGTAGATCAAAATGTCATCAATGAACATAACGACAAACTTATCTAGATACGACTTGCACACCCGGTTCATTAAGTCTATGAAAACCGCTGGTGCATTTGCCAATCCGAAAGGCATAACTATAAACTCGAAGTGTCCATACCGCGTCCTAAATGCAGCCTTTGGAATATCTTCTTTCGTGCACTCTCAACTGATGATAATCAGATCGAAGATCTATCTTAGAGAAGTAACGTGAACCTTGTAACTAGTCGAACAAGTCGTCGATCCTGGGGAGAGGCTAATGATTCTTATTGGTCAACTTGTTCAATACTTAATAGTCTTTGCATATTCGGAACGAACCATCTTTCTTCTTGACAAACTACACGGGTGCTCCCAACCGAGAGTGACTTGATCAAATAAAATGTATATTGAAAGAATTCAAAAGGGTTACGAGTTATCTAATAGGGTAGCAAACGAGTATTGAATCAAAGCTAGGAAACACATAAGGGATTTTACAGACGCAAATAGTTGCGGATCAAATGTCAAGAAAATAGTTTGAAAGAAAGGACATAATATCTTTACTAATTGGGAACGCAAATGAAAGATTCATCAAACGCACAATGACAAAAGAATCACATATCAAATTAACGATATGTATCGAGATCGATAAACGAGAAAGGTAAAATTCCTATACCAATAATCGACTTTATCTGAAAGAACCAACCAAACATAGTTTTTATTAAAACCACTTTAAAAATACAAATCACTTTAAATATACAATCATTTTAAAATAAGAAAATTATTTTAGATATTATGATATATTTTTTTTATAAAGATCATTTTAAACCTAGTTTTCATGAAACTCAATAGATGGCTATATAAAAGTTGTAATTCATCTTACTCGTATAAATTATTTTAAACAAACTTTTCAAAAAATTAATAATAAAGCGACAATCATATAAAGTTTGGTATCTTTTATTTGTTTTTTAAAGAACATTTTAAGCATATCTTATCCATTAAAGATCATTTTAAACATAGTCCTGACAGTCAACCGGTATCACATCTTTTAAAAAAAATCATTGTAAACATAGTTTTCATAAAAATAATGAGACCTTCACATTAAAGTGGTATCACACCGTATTCATAAAATCATAGTAGACATGGTTTTTATTTATTTATTTATAAAGAAAAAGTCATACAAAAGGGATATCGTAATAAACTTACTCAAAAAGTTTTCCTAAACATCTTCAAGACGTATTTTCAAAAGGATTTTCACACTCCATTATTATCATAAAAAAATATTTTCCACATAAAGGAGACCATATAACAAAAGGATTATCACATCATCACAAAGGAAATTAAAGGGGAGTATATGAAGCAATGATACAAGAGAGTACGAGGAACCTTATAGTCATAATATCAGTCAAACGAACACGTACTAGAGAAATTCATGCCAAGACATTACCAACCAAAAGAGGAACATAAAGACTCATCCATCCTAATGATCAAAAGGACAACGTAAAGAAACATCGGTACTAACATGTCGCAAACATGTTACGAAAAACCAAAGGATGTCTAAAAGAAGGGAGTAAATATCCGTACTAACATGTTATGAACAAATAGTGCTTCAAAGAAAACTCAAACCCTTTCACAAGTAATCAATGCAAGTAAGGAACAAATGAAACGTACTAATAACCAAAAGAAGCAGTTCTAAACAACCAATAAATATCAAGACGCTGAATGGGAATGATGGAACATCCTGTTAGCCTCAATTTATTGAGTCGAACAAGGAAGTT
>BQNB010011094.1:8115-19725 GCA_026074375.1 Tanacetum coccineum
ACAAGTATGGTTGTCGTTAAACTTTTTTACCTGAAAACCCTTCCCATCCAGACATGCCTCACAGTTTATTGACCATTGACATTTAGGGTCATTACATACGACATTATATGTTATGGCATTTGTCTTTTTTGGTTTGTATTGGTAACCGTCTAATATAGCCTTCTTACCAATACTTTCAATACATTTTTTCTTTGTTGGCCACCAACGGTGAAGGGAAACAAGTTTTGCTGAATCGTTTCTTTTTGTGAAGTTTTGTTTTTGTTCAACATTTGGAAAATCCAAAGTTGGGTCAGGCATGTATTTGAAATTATTTTTTCCCAGTTCATTTCAAACTCCTCACCTTCTTCATGAACAAATTCATTAAAATCATCACCGTCAATATCATAATTATATCCTATTTTTTCTTGTTGATCATCACCACCCCCTTCTTGGTCATCATCATCATCATCCTCATCATCATCAACATGCTTATTATAGTTTTGGGAACTACCAATGTTAAGATTTTTGTTTTTTCATATACGGGATATTCAATATATTGAGAACATTCAATATTTTGAGTATACTGGACATTACTTGAAACATGGTAATTCCCAGAAGGTTGTAGACTTTGAAAAAAAGGAGAATTATGATAAGGAAATGGATCTTGTTGAAAAAAAGGAGAATTATGATAAGGAAACGGATCTTGTTGATATTGAGTATGATTAGGAAACAAATTTTCTTGATATTGAGTATTCTGATTAGGAAACGAATTTTGTTGATATTGACTATTCTGATACTGGACATTTTCAGACAGTTGTGTATTTGGTGGATACTGAGAATTATGCATAGTATGTGAAGTATTAATATTATGCATATATTCAAAATTTATAAGATTTACCTGTGATGCTTGACAATCCTGATTTACGAACAATTCCATGTGATCATGACCTGTCGAATTTATATAATTGATTAAAAACCTTAACTCGTCATCGTCAGTGATTTCGTAAACCTTGTTGTTTACCGGATAACGATATGATAAGCGTACCCCCTCGTAACATCTAAACTGAATTTTTGACCCACATAATCTTTTAGATTATCATACCTAATTGTTTTTGGCAACAAAACATTTCTATTTTCGTCTTCTCTAACAAGACATAACGAAAATTTTCCTCTTGAATAGCTCATATTTAATTACAAATATGAAAGACTAACTCCTTATATTTCTTAATTTATAGAGAAAATGTCCCAAATAGATAAGAAAATCTAAACGAAATCCCAAATAGATAAGGAACGTAATCCGAAAATCTTTTTTTTGGCATTTAGTATATTCGGTGCGCTATTTACATTTTTTGCGCACCAAATGTTACGTGGCAACATATCATTGGTTTAGAAATTAAATATGGTGCTCAAAAGCTCTTTGGTATATCACATTTATATTATGGTGCGCTATTTACATATTTTGCGCACCAAAAGTGACGTGGCCACATCTCATTGATTTAGAAATTAAATATGATGCTCAAAAGGTCCTTGGTATATTACATTAATATTATGGTGCGCTATATACATATTTTGCGCACCAAATATGACGTGGCCACATCTCATTGGTTTAGAAATTAAATATGGTGCTTTAACATAATTTTTTTGAATTTGGTGCGCTAGTGTGTAATTTGGTGCGCAAAATTTGTTGACTGCGCACCAAGATGGCCAAAATCTCAAATACGGTTTGAATACATCCTTTTACGTAAACACCCTCTAAAATACGTCCATTTATTTAATTTCCTCTTTTTTTAATATACGGGCATATGAAATATTTTGCGTGTTTAATGTTTTGTAATTGTGATATTAATACAATTAATAATTATGCACATGGTTTTACACGAAAAATCATTAAGCATTAATATAAGTGTTTTAAAACCCAAGTTGACCCGGTCGGTTGAACCGTGAACCGGTCAGGTGACCGAAAGCCGGATTTTTCTGAAACACCCGGTTGAACCGTGACCCGTTGACTCGACCGGGTCAATTAAAAAACTGTTTTTAAAAATATTGATTAATATCGATTAATATTTAGTAAAGATTTTGTTGGATGAAATATTTAACTTTGTTTAACTCACATGAGTGTTGATGTTTTTTTTGAACGACGATTTATTAAAACACTAGCAAGGAGCTAGATCAACGATGTCCAGCAGGTTCGAACTCCACCAGAAACATCCTTGTTCAAATTCCCGTCCTCCCCATAAATAGCCTTAATCACTTTATTTGTTAATATCATGTTGTACGCAATATGCGAGTTTAATATGTTTTTATGATATTCTTATATAAAATTTATATATATTGTATTTTTAAAGTATAAAGTCTAGAAGATATAAAGTCTAAGTGGTATTTATTTATTTTCTAAAGTCATTAAAAGTATGAAAATTTATAAGTTTCACTTAACTCCATATGATTTATTTGAAATTCAACCACCAAAGTTTTATTAATTACCTCCTCATTTTTAAAATTTTTGTTTTTCACACATTTGACATCTATATTTTTATGTCTATTTTTCTCCATCAAATTTCTTCACCAACTTTTTCAATTTTGGAAATCGATTCAATTTTGAATATTTTTTAACCAATCAGATTGCACGATTTTATTTATGTGTCAAAATCAAGCGACATGATTGATCCAATTTTTTTCTATAAGATAGAATCTCATAGAAAACCCTGAAATGATGTAATTCTTTTATTATATAAAAGATGAGAGCATCGGTACGGTTGGCTGATGGCTTCAAGCCATGGCACCAGCCCAAGCTATGGCGCCAGAAACCATACCGACCCTCGTGCCATCGTCCTTGGCACCAAGAACGCCAGCCCACGACATGGCTTTCTTTCATTGTTTTTTTTATTATTTTTGGTCTTTTTGTGTTGTATTTGTGTTTTAGTGAGGTATGTGTGAACCCATGGCATCACTTTTGCCCATAACATCAATTTTGTACGAGAAAGAAGATGTTTTGATGACATGTGATAAACTGATGCCATGAGAAAAAATGATGAAGTGACATCATAGGACCACCCCAAGCCGTGCCCAATGCTCTGATAGTTATCATATAAGTTTTCATAATTTTGATGATTTTCAATCAATTTACGACGTGTTTTTATCATATAGTTAAGCCTATTATTAAGCTCCCTTTTTTAGACCAACAATTATTAGTATATATACTAAAGATCATTACAAAAACGACAACACATTATGTCGTTTTTGTGTTGGGCTCCTTTGAGCCTGTTCTATTTGGTCTATTATTGCGGTCCAAGTTTGCAGCCCTACACTATATGATAACACCAACTCGATAACCATCTGCATCTTCATCCTCAAAGTTGTACCGCCCTCCTACCGAATCCATATTTCAGGCATAAACATGTGAAAAGCTTCCTGATTTAATTTTCCATTTTCATCTCCATCCCCAAAATTACCTTTGATAAGTTTCCATTGAAGGGCAGAATATCAAGATTTGTGCGTTAAGAAGAAGCAGCTGAAGGAAGCCCCAAAAATTTAATCTGCGACTTAAATAACCTTTTTGATCAAACTCATCAAAGGTAATGTAAAGTCTGCAAATTCTTAATTTTTAATAAGTTTTACTTTATGGGTGTTGTAGTAGCAGATTGTTATTTATTTATAAGTTCTTTTGTTTTGAACAAGAATCCTAAGTTCTTATATTAGGAATTTATATCCTTAGGGGCTGTTTGGGATAGCTTATTTTAGGTGCTTGATTAGACTAGAAGAAGTAGATAAGCTATTCTAATCAAACACTTTATAAGCAGAGAATTACTTAATTAAGTAGATTAAGAGAGTTGGTCTTAATCTTTTGGTCATCGAGTAACGTGGATTGGATTTGTGTTTGGGTTATCTTATTTTACCAGCTTATAGGGATGTTGACATAATGTGTCTTTTTAGAGTTTGTGTGTGTATCAGTGTATAGTTACTTCTACTGTTGGTTAACCAACAAGAAAGTATGCATTTTTAAGCATTATGTAGTAAACAAACAACAAACTTTAATACTTTGTTTTAAACACTATTACCTTGAGTATATTTTCAGGAAGAGGTTACAGTAAAGTTGATAGATTTTCTTCAATCTCTACATGCGATAACTGAAGTCCTTCTTGCTGAAAAGGAACATGTATGTTTTTGTAACTTAAATTTCTTACATTCTTATATAAATTAAAGTTTCACTTGCTGAAGTTTGATCGACATTACTTTGTTTTCAGAAAATAAAAGAACAAAAAGCCAAGGCGAAAAAGCGCAAAGCCCCATCATATGACCAAATCAAGGAAACGATATTAGCAGAAGGTGTGATAAAAGATGGCTTGGGGGCACATTTGACTGCGAGTTTTGTAGCAGGGTGTAGGATATCAAATATACAATCTAAGATGGCTAAATGAGAAGGAAATTCTAGAGAGATAAAGAGTGTGTTAGAACACTTAGAGAGAGAAAGAAAGAAACTTGTATTATTTAAAATGAACCAACCACCCTTTCTGTCACACCCCCAGATGGGGCCTGGACGGAATACGTGTCCGAGGGCGTGACGTCATAACAATCCGAACACAAAGCAATAAAGAACGACCACTAATCATGGACGTTTGAAAAAGTATACTCGTGGCATAAAATAAAATTTAATTAAGTTTTACAACCGATCATATGAAAGTTAAATGTAGCAGAAGCATAATAAAGTTTGACAATGACAACGAGTATATAAATAGATAAGTCTTGAAATTGGCGAAGTCACATAGCACATAGACTCCATTTAGCATCAAGAATCAAGCCAAGCTAAGCACCTGAGAAAACATGTTTAAAACATCAACATAATGTTGGTGAATTCATAGGTTTAAGTTAGTACAAGAGTGGACCACAAGATTTCAAAATGCATGCGACTACTATAATAGATACAACATCACATAAAAAGTATTTACTGTTACGCTAAGCTCATGACACCGATGCTAATAACAACAGGGCATATCATATCATGCCACATAGTATTCCTGCCCTAACTGGTGTCCCAAACCAAAGACCACCACAACGCACATCGACATGACATATATCCGTTTGTTCTTCGTTAAGTGGAACCAAAGCAGATAGGGATAATTAGTCCCAATAGATCTATTTACGCATTCGCGCTCACTTAACCAATCCAATTGGCCATAGGTGACTAACGGTTCATGATAGTTCGGGCAATAGTGGTTTGTAAGCAAACTTAGGCAACACATAAACATGTAAAACTCACGTTAAGAACTTGTGTCCAATTTTAAAAGCAAACAATGTTTCTCACCCCAAAGTATAAAGCATTTGAAAATAGGTAAAACGTGAGGCTATGAACTCACCTTAAGCAAGTGGTGAATCGATAATCAACGAGGAAGAAATAAAGCTGAAAGGTCCTACACGCGACCTAAATAAATGGACGCTCTTAGGTAAATGAAAAGATAACCGAACTGTAACGACACGCTTTCAATAGAAAAAACATCCATATTGTGTTTTGTGCTTTAGTTTGTGTTTTAATAAAGTAATGACTTAATAAAATTATAGAGTTTTTTCGTCAGTCTTGGCGTTCATCTAAAAATTAAATACTTATAGCAAATTTGCTATTTTAGGAAAGGTTTTAGTTACCAAGACATTAATACCGTCCCCTATATTTGTTAAGTTTCTATATTTTCAAAATGCGCTAACTATCCATAATCGCTAAACTTCCAAGTCCGATCCGCTAATGTGTTACCAAACATAAACTATTTTAGTAATTTTAAATCGCTTTTTCTAAAATACGTTTAATGAAGTCCTCAAATGATTTGCTAATCTTATATATATATATATATATATATATATATATATATAAGAAAAAAAAAATATATAATATATATATATATATCTAATATATAAGATATTTACTATATGTTTTTTCGTTAGTGTTTAGAAATTCAAAAATGTCCGAAAGTGGTCCGAAATTACCCTTTTTACTATTCACACACACACATTCATTGGGTTTTTTATGGCCAAAAAATATTTCAAGTTTCAATTTGTTATAACCTAGCTTAGGCCGTTTTTAAAATACCGATTTTAAAGTGCGGATATGTGAAAAAACTATCTATTCAAAACAAGGCTCTTACAAAAAAACTACTTATATGCCATAATGCAAACATTATTAGGTCGCTCAACAACCTAAAATCAATTTTGGGCCCAGGCACGCACTTTTGGAAATGTACCATAGACTTAACCATAGACTCAACCATAAGACCGCCATAGTGTCTAGTCCAACCTAACTTCTTTTTCGCCAAAACTAACCATCAAAACCACTCTTAATCTATCCTAACCTCATCATATCTATTGTTGCAACACACTTTTCAACTCATCTCACCATAACTTATAAAACTACAAACATAATACTTCCATTTTTATAAAAGTTGTCAAGTTACTTTTATCATTTTATTTTAAAAGTAACACAAACACATGGATTCTTATACTTGAACAATATTCAAAAGAATAAAGGAAATGAAACAAGAGATGACCAAGAAATACTTACAAGAATGAAGGAAACAAGTAGAAGTCACAAGATCTACACCCAAGATGACTAGATCTATAAACCCACTTATAAAATTAGAAACCCTAATTTTATAATCTTGAGAAACCCTTGAAAATCAAACAACCAATACTTGGATCTACCTTAGAAACCCTTGGAAATGAACTTAGAACACTTGGATCTTGAAGAAAATCAAAAGTTATGGATGTGTTTGTGGGTGTGTTTGATGTCGTGACCCAAAGGAGAGAAAGAAGGAGAGACAAAAAATTTTGTGAGGCTATGTGTGAATGAAATGACCTAAACTTGAGAAAGTGTGGTATTTATAGGCTTAATTTAGGGTTTTAAGGGTTCAAAGGTGCACACATGTGACCAACACACACCAAAGGGGTGTGTCTTGGTGGTTTTGGCCGAACTAACCCTAAAGGACCCAAATGGGTTCAAATTTTGCATCATGGCTCACAATAGATGTATGAAATGGTCTTTGGTTGGTCAAATGAAGTCAACATGTGTAAGGAGTCACATGTTTGAGGTTGCATGGGATGCCTACACAAGAGAGTGACACTCTCATGTGTCACTTTCTATACTTGCATGCACACATGGGTGAGGCTTCCAAAATAAGATGCCATTTATTTAATTTAGGATTCATGGTGACATTGTGGTGGTTTTAGGCGTCCATTATGAAAACCAAAGGGAGGTAAATGAAATTTTTAGCATTACAATGCTTGACGGATGGTAACTCGAGTTTACACAAAAAGATTACGGGTTTCTAGGGTTCCGTTTGGTCAAAAACGCGAAAAACACAATTTAAAAGATAAAACCCTAAAATTAATATCAAAAGTGATTAAAAATCACGAAACACTTAGAAAAGTTAAAATATCTCATATAAGGCCTAAACTAATGAATATTCGATGCCGGAACGCATCCAATGACATTTTTTAGATTTACACGGTTTAACTTCCCGGTAAACTGTCAGATTCAAACGTAACGTATAAAAGTTAAAAGTAAAGATCGGAAAAGTTTATAATATTGACTTGAAATTTATGGGGTGTGATAGTGTGTCGACTGAGGGAGATGGTGGCCGATGGCAGTTTGGCGAAAGTTGGTCGGAGATGGCGCCAAAAAAAGGGAGGAGGGAGATATGTGTGGCTAAGGTTTGATAAAAATGAAAGAAACCCTAATGTGTTGGGTATATATCCCAAAAAGTTAGAAAAAAATGTGTCAAGTGTATAATAGATTAGGGGGTGATGGTGTAAATATTTCCATAGGGACCGAAAGTGTAATTTTTTAAAAATAATGGTTTGGCACTCGTTTAGGCTGGTTAACGGTTGATTTAAGACACGAAAATTACGCCGTTATGTTCAAAATAGTTTTTTCACGAAAAGTGAGTATTTACACGACTAGTATTTTATAAATGTTTTTATAAAAATATATTCAAAATATTTGTTATTTAGTTGGGTGTCATCGGGCATCATGAGTAAGCGTTGTCCGTAAAATAAAACTTTAAGTTAAATGCTCGCGTTTTCAACAAACGTTTTTTAATAAAACGTAAAATAATTTATTAAATATTTTTATTAATTAAATTACAATAATTAAATATAATTTAATTATTTTCGTATCGGTACGTGTTGTGTGCCATTTTTTTCACAATTTACGAGATATCTCTTCGTTTGTAAGTCAAATGAGTTTGAAAAATAAGTTTGTAAATGAGAGAGTACCACTAAATACGATTTATTATTTAAATATGTTTCAAAAAATTACTGGTTACGCGGTAATCGTTTTTATATGATGGTAAAAGGTCAAAAGTTAAAAAGTCAAGTCGGACCCAAAAAGTCAAAGGGTAAAATAGTAATTTAAAGTTCCAAAAATCGCGGGTTGTCACAGTACCTACCCCTTAAAGGAATCCCGTCCTGGGAATCAATTTGTGTTAACCTATTGTGTGACCAAGAAAAGATTTAATATTTAAATAACCAGTTTTAGACATGATGTTGATAACTTTATTCAGCAAAATTCGATTTTTCGACACTTCTTAATATACATACATTTTGGCTAGGTTTGACCAGGATATTCAACCCATCAAAATAGGTATTTCAGAAAAATATCATTACAATTTTTATGATTGATATAAACGTATTATAAAGAAAGTCCCTCAATAGTGAAAACATCAAAAGAGAAAATGTATACGCGTGGGTATGTCTATATATAAAGTTTTAAATGTTTACGAGTAGAGTCTTATTTCCTAATATATGTAATGTTTGATGGTTTACATCAAACGAGGCTAATGGATGTAAGTATTCAACTTACTTGGCAGTACTAGGATGTGTCGTGACTTAAATTGTTGTACTATTGGTCTATAATGAATAAATCAACCGAATACTATATCGAGAGATATTTATCTTGTTTAAGGGGGTTGCATTACCTAGTGGATAAAGTTGTACAAGTTGGGACTGCTCAAGTACCCAACAACACCTATTAAAACAATAATAACTATAACAAACAGTGATAGGATATGGAGAGTGAGGATATTTCAAAAACGAATGTCCCCAAAATAAAGGTCAAAAAATAGGAGGAGCTCGTGGGAGAGCTTATGCTATTGGCGGTGGAATATTGCACTTAGTCTGTTAGTTCGAGGATAAATCAAATCCATTAGCTCAAGAGTGCATAAGTCGGTTAGCTCCACAAACAATTCATGATCGTAAGAATTTGTAACGGCAAAAGTAATAACTTAAGAATAAGGCCAGGTAGTTCCAGTAAGGCCTTAAGATTTTGCTGAGTGGTAAGACACGATTGTGTTACTAGATATTTTGAACGGATTCTGGTGATTATCGGTTCGAGTTCATACTCATGTCATATCGGTAGTGTTCCTAAATCTTGAGAATAAGCACTATTTCTCCAAATTTTATGTCGTGTGTCGTGTATTTCTTCTTATGAACTTTCAGTTGTAGAGAGTCGTGAACTATCACCTTCCCCTTCTGCCTAATTTTAGTTCCTAATCCATTATGCGTGGTGTTATAATAAACCATGAAGTTTTTCTGTTCTGTCGGGTAAATGCAAAAAATGACGCACTATACGATTTATGTTTTAACAGTTGAAATGCTGCTTCCTCCTTTTCTTCCCAATCAAACTTCACGCTTTTATGATTTAGTTTGGTTAGAGGCTTCTATATCCTAGAGAAACCTTTGATAAATCATCGGTAATAACCGGAAAGACCTAAGAATTTTTCGTATCTTCGTTGTAGTTGTAGGCATTGCCTAATCCTTGATTGACTCAATCTTGATGGTATCGATGTGAATACCTTGACTATCAACAATGTGGCCAAGAAATTGCACCTTTGGGAGCCAGAATTCTTACTTAGAGAATTTGGCGTATAATTCCTTATTCTTAAGCAATTCCGAGATATGCCTAAGGTGTTCATCGCAGTCCTTATTTCTATTTGAGTAGATAGAGATATCATTGATGAATACTATCACGAACTTATCCAAGTACGGTTTTCACACCCGATTCATGAGATCCATGAATATCCCTGGTGCGTTGGTCCTAAATTCAGTTTTAGAATATCTTTTTCTCAAACTCTAGTTGGTGGTAGCTAGTCTTTAGGTCGATTTTTGAGTAGGCGCTACATCCTCGTAGTTGATCGAAAAGATCGTCTATACTAGGTAACGAGTAACAGTTCTTCACGGTTAGCTTGTTAAATTTTTGATAGTCATTGTACATCCTGAAGGATCCATCCCTCTTTTTGACAAACAATACTAGAGCTTCCCACTATGAGGAAATTGGTATTATAAATCCCTTTGATCATACGACATACTACGCCGGAGATGGTCAACTCTCTTTCTCTCAACACATAACATGCCTCTGAGTCTTAAGTTATCTCGCTCCAACGTACCAATCCTATCAAACAACTTTGCTCTTGTTTACTAGCAACTATCGATGCATATCCATCACTCTTATTGCTTTAAATCGTCAAGGTTTCATCACCTAAGGGGATACGAACAATATATTATATATATATTTTTTTTCACATATGATCATGGTGTGGTACTTTGTCAACCCACCTACATTGGTGATAACGTCGAAACTACCAAGTTCTATGGGCATTAAGTCTATCTTGAATGGATGGTTGAGAATATTCA
Source organism: Tanacetum coccineum (assembly GCA_026074375.1). NCBI lineage: Eukaryota > Viridiplantae > Streptophyta > Magnoliopsida > Asterales > Asteraceae > Tanacetum > Tanacetum coccineum. Next base: position 18,763 of record BQNB010011094.1, read on the forward strand.
GTATACAATCTCAAATATTGGTATCAACTTCTATGATCTTTCCGGCGGCTAACTCAACAGTGTACTTAGTGTCTATGATAGATGGGATGATGTCGTTTAAAGAGCTAAACTTAGCGGATGTGAGGTTTTTATTAACTAGGTTCCATGTACTTGCAATAATTTCATCCTTTGCTTTAACTTCAGACCCATCAGAGGTTTTGTCGGTATGAGAATCTCATAATTCATGTGATTATATCTCAATAAAAGGTAATCTTGAAGAAAATCTTCTAGTTCTATTGGTTATAATCCAATTAGGGTGATATGTTCATTACGTTCTGGAACGTTACCATCCGTAATTTCCATGAATACAGAGAGCATGATTTGCTCTCTCGGCTAAGGTTGTGGTGTTTCTATATGCTAAGGTTAAAGAAAAGCTACTTAGTTATGACACTTACAAATGCGAATACACATAACCGACACGACTCATGAATACACACGCAAAATATTAATGAAACACGAGTACAATATAATCTCATTGACAATGTAGAAGAAGGGAAGAAAATAGAGATGGAACGTAAGGGTAATTTGACAAAAAAAAATTGGTGACTACTCCCAGCATAGCATGGTCCTTCCTGAATTATACATAGGTGATCAGGCTATGCATAATTTAGGAACTCATGATAAAATGCTCATTTTGTCAAACTAGTGTTAGGTAAAAAAAATCTTATACGGTATAAACGATATAGTTTATAAGGTAGCAAAACAGTTTGTGGTAATGAAAACAAGGTAGTTTATATAACGACACAAGATATTTTGTAAGATATCGGGAAATGTTTTATGAGGCGATAACAAAATAGTTTACGAGAAAGTTACGTGATGGTTTATAATGTAATGGTAACAAATAGTTTACGAGTTGACAACCCTAATAATTTATAAAGTGACAACGTAATGGTTTATAAAAGACACGAAGTAGTTCATAAGATG
>BQNB010011094.1:30673-82276 GCA_026074375.1 Tanacetum coccineum
CAGTGTTAAACTTAGTAAACAATTTGCCAAGTTAATGACCAAAAAATATGAAATGAGTATGATGGGTGAACTAACTTATTTTTTAGGTTTTCAAATCAAACAAGATTCCAAAGGAATCTCTATTTGTCAAGAAAAATATGTTAAGGATTTACTCAAAAAGTATGATCTAGCTGACTGTGCCTCAGTGAAATGCCCTATGCTTCCCCCAAACAATTTGGGCCCTGATGAGTCAGGGGTCTCTGTAAATGAGACTCTATTCAGAGGCATGATAGGGTCACTGATGTACCTTACAGCTAGCAGACCTGATATCCAATTTTCCACATGTCTCTGTGCTAGGTACCAAGCTAACCCCAAGGAATCCCACCTTGTTGTTGTAAAAAGAATTTTTAGGTATCTAAAAGGAACTCCAAATCTTGGCCTCTGGTATCCAAAAGGATCAGGCTTTGATCTAAAAGCATACTTTGACTCAGACTACGCTAGATGTAACCTAAATAGAAAGAGTACCTCAGGTGGTTGTCAGATACTTGGAGAAAAGTTAGTATGTTGGAGTGCAAAGAAGCAAAGCTCTGTAGCAATGTCATCAACTGAAGCTGAGTACGTAGCTACAGCTGGATGCTGTGCTCAAGTCCTCTGGATTAAAAGTTAGTTGGCTGACTATGATGTTCTCTATGACAAGGTGCCCATATTTTGTGATAATACTAGTGCCATTGCCATATCAAATAATCTAGTGTTGCATTCTAGGATAAAACATATTGACATCAGGTATCACTTCATTAGAGACCACCTTTTAAAAGGTAATATTGAGCTTCATTTTGTATCCACTGAATTGCAACTAGCTAATATTTTTACCAAACCTATAACAGAGCCTAGCTTTACTAGATTGGTAGCTGAGTTGGGTATGCTCAATATTGAAAAACAGGTCTCTGATAAGAAAAGGCTTTAAGTGATCTCTGACATGAATATTAAATGTTTTTTTAAGGTAACTTAAATGTAACCAGAAAGTTAAATGACAAACATTCTTAATATTTAATTTCGGATATTCTCAAAAGGCTACCAACTTTCTTGAAAAATGGAGGATTTTACAGTGAATGAAAGGTCATGGGGACCCACATGTTGTGAACGTTTTACCACTATGCATTTAATGCAGAATTCAAACTGTTTATTTTTTAAAATGAATAGTTATATTTTGAGGTATATAACTTCACTTTTTAACCTATACACATCACTTTTTACCACATCAAAACCCTAGAAAACTCTTAAAACAATCAATTCTTTTCATCTTCCAAAAAAACCTGCAACAATCATGTCTTCAGAATCAACATCCTTGGGAACCCCACAATGCTTACTTACACCTTCTTCAAAGGTTAAATTCCAACATCACGAGAGCATCATCGCCTACAACAATGTTGTTGCATTACTGGAACACCATGAACCCCTTTTTAAACCCATGCTCAGTTTTCTTTTAAACTGTAGCATTTGTACTTCCCTCACCACGGAACCCTCAACAATGTATGTCAAATATCTCAAGGACTTTTGGTACACCGCAGAAGTGGATGATGCAACCAAAGACATCTCGTTTTCATTATCCTTTTTTAAAAACCAACTATCATTCACCCGTTTTGACTTTCTCACTGCTATTGGTCTCACCTATAGTAAGTCGGCTATTCCTCTTCCTCCCAAAGGAACCGTTAGGGCTGGGTTGGCCACATTAGGTTTGGCTGACAAAGATAAACCATCTTTCACCTCCACTGAACTTGTAAATTCTTCACCATTGAAACTCAAATATTTCTTACTAATTTGGAAGATCTTCATGCAATACATTGTTAAGTTTCTAGGGGGAATGCAAGGGTCCCACGACCAAATGAATTTGAGTCAACAAACCATTGCTTACTATTTGATTTTTGGTCTGGAAATTAATATTAGGGACATCATTTTTAAGGATCTGATTAACAAGCTTCAGAATGGGAAAAAGAATAGGGAGACAAATGTTTGCTAAACAAGATATATATCTCTGGTTTTAGAACAACTTTTGGGAAAACTACCATGACGAATCTCTTACTGTTTTAAAACCACACCACATCTCATCTGCTTCTTTTCAGACCCCATCAGCATCTGAAGTCAGTTTGACTTCTCATATGCTGAAAGTAGCTAAACTTTCAAAGAAGCCTGAAGAGTATTTGATCCTTCCCTCTGAGGAAGTGAATGTTGAAGAGTCCGCTGATAAGTCCCAGTCCGGGACCAATGTGCAGCCTCTCTCTCAGCCTAAAGCACCAACTGCTAAGAAATCTAAGAAGAATAAAATCCCATCTTTAACTCAACCAAAGGTTTCTAATGATAGCAGGGAAGTGAATCCTCCTCCCACAACCACCCATCCTCAGGCAACTAAGGATCTTGTGGTCACCGCTGTTCCCATTCAGAGTCTAGAGGCCTCCGTAACGACGGGGGTGCAGAACAACCAGCTTAAATCCGCTGATGCCACAGAGGTAACAGCAGGGATTTTAAAATACTTCTCTTACAACAGCTCCGCACCATCTTTAGCATGTCTGAGGAGTTTTTTTGTGGTCACCACTGATTGCCACCTCTCATAAAAGTTTAGATGCCTCCCGAATAATATGGTCAGTATGAGGTTATGCAGGTGAAACCAGCTGTGAAAACCGTCATGTGTTGATTAATAAATGTTGGTAAAGGTTTTTTTTTTTTAAGAATAAGGAGGCTACTTACTTGCTACAGCAACCTACTCTCAAACTTATCGGGGGATGACGAGTGGTGACTTTATGATCTACCTCTGACCCTCTAGATGTAGTGTTCTGAGTCTTGCCCATTTACATTCCTATATTTTCTGCGTACAATTTGTTTTTGCACTCAGATGATGATTTAATGAAACGGCTAAAACGCCTAATGTTTGAGCTTTGATAATTCTGAAATTTGCTGGATATATCCCATCTTGTTGAAATGTTGACTCGCTCGACCTTTTGTCTATGTAAACGCTTCGTAAGACTGCCACACATGTCAGGATTAGAGGCCCCTAAACCAACAAAAAGATGCCCCAAAAGCCATTCTTTCTTCATCTATATTTTAAAGGACTTTTGAGGGAACTGGATAATCACACACAGTCTTCTTAGGGGTAGCAAATAACGATCCTCAACCTCATTACAAATTCACAAGTTTTAACTAATAAGTTTAGCATGGATTACTAGACCGAAAATGTTGGTGAAGGAACGAGGGTAGCTGGCGATGTTGGTGGGATACATTCTCTTACCGAGGAACCAACCCTTTTTTGAGTTAGCTGATGGTTATAAAGTAAGACACACATAAAACCATGGCCCTGCTACAAGAAAAAAAATCCAGAGGGGAGAATGAGAGTTCCTTTAATAACACAGAGTCAGAGATGAAGTTTGTAAAATCCTTCAACACTTCTTGGTTTATTCATCCAGAGATTGATCAGGCTAATGATGCAAACAACACCTTTATAGCGATATTGGACTCCTAGTGACATAGACTTGGAAGGATTCTTGCTTCTGATATCCATTTTTATGCCTCCCTTAGATATTAGCTGGCCTCTCCTGACTAGGGTTTGGTGAACTCCTTGACTCGATGATGAACTTTATGCGGTTTTTCTAGCAAACTCTTAGATCACCAAGGTCAAGGAAACTCGCTCAGCTGACAATCTCAATGCAACCTCAGATGGTGATGTTACTCTACCAAACGTTTTCATTGGTATGTTAGCTCTATCCGACCCCCTTAGTCATCTTCAAAGAGAGCTGACCACCATATCTTCTAAGCTTGATCAGCTAGAGTCTCGAATCACCAAACATGTCTTTGACGAATTATCAACTTCCTTTTATACTCCCTTGGTTTCCGGCCTTTAGACGAAGCTCGTCTAAAATAAACCTGCACATAGTCTCCTTTGTTGATTGCTCTTATAAAGCCTCACTCCAAAGCTGATTTCAAGAATTTGTTAAAAATAATGTTCCCGGCCAATCTATGAGGGAGCAGGAATTATTATTGCAAGCTCAGGTTCATTAGTAGCAAACTGTGCACCCTGATCTACAAAACATGAACAAACAATTCCATGCGTTCATAAGTTGAAAGGCCGCTTTAATTTGTCATTGTTGCAATTTGAACTCACAGCAAGGTTTGATTCAATAATAGCTCTGGGGAAATCCATCAAAGAATTAACTTACACAAAACGGGCACTGAGAGATTTATTCTTCCTGTCCGTGCTAAGCATTGTTCCAATCCTCTATTTGCTACTAACTCTCAAACCACTTGTCTCGGATTCTCCGGTTCAAGCTTTTTGGGCATGAAATTTTCTGCCTTGAGTCTAGCAAAGTCTTTATAAAAAGGTAATGCTTTAAAGGGGGAGCAGACGTGTTAGAAAAAATAATCCAAAGTCACCAAAGGATTACAAGGTACTAAAGAACTGATGTCGCAGGGGGGAGAATTTAAATTTCTCAGAAACACAGAGACTGCTGCCAATTATATTAAAAATGAGGAGAGGAGAACTCAGATGAAATTAATCTCAGGATATGAAAGACTCAGAAGATTGAAACCATCGGCAAGAAACTTAAAGTCTTGATTCCTCACTTTAGTTATTTTAAAGCCAAACTCATTTGAGCTCTCTTTCTACATTTTTTACTCTAGAGAATTCGCAAAAAACTTTGCAGCAGAAGTTATATGTTTTGTTTGAAATGTTCCATCTGATCAACTTATTCGGCATAACTTCATCCAGCTTATGCTCCATCACCTCCTAGAGAACCACCCCTCCAAGAGATCCATCCAAAGGTAAAGGACGTTGCTCACTGAAGAACCTTTAAAGGAACTTATTCCTTTCATAGAAGAAGGGAGGATACAGATCGTAATGATAACGTTTGAAGTCTTTTGTTACCCCAAAGGGTTTGATATGATCGGAACTATCTCGGAAGACTTTATGGCCAACTTAAGCGATGAAAAGATGATGATCTTCAGGCATGGAGAAAGAAATAGTTGAGAAATCTTGTAGGAAGATAATGAACCCCCTAGCAACAGTCAACGGCTCATCAAAAACATAAAAGTTGGCTAACTAAATATGAGGAGGAAAAGGGCAAAGAGGCTTGCCATGAATACAATAAGTGCTATCTATGAGAGGGCTGACTCCATTGCCTATCACTAAGTATTTCACTAGCTAAGGTCAGCTTTTCTCGGTGATACGCATGAGAAATCAACAGAAAATCATAATCATTAAAATGTCATGGTTTATGAGAAATTCAGGCTGAGACTTTGGGATTTCCAGGTAAATGGCTCGTGAAGTCCCAAGCTCTGGCATCCTTTACAGACACTCCAAGCACTCAAGTAACACAAGGTCAAATGATTTTTACTTCTTCAAAAGCCTCCATCTAGGCTAAGTTTCAAATATAATCAATCTAAACAGGCAAAGAAGATAGTTAGCTATTCCATAATACACACTGCGGAACTTTTGCATCACTTTGGAAAAAAAATCCTTTTGTTGATTTGATTGTTGTAAGATAAAGAAGAGAAATAATAAGAACGGTGAAATCGTCTTGTAGTGCGATGTAAGAATGCTTTTTGTTAATTGATGATACATAGTGTTTTGATTTGAATGGAATTCCTGAATTAATGACAGAGAGAAGGAACCTAGCACCTCTTCCCACCGGTTCGTTGTGTTTGAAGGTATTTTAATTTTTATTAAAAAGGACGGTCTGGGTTAAAATTCCGGTTGTTTGTGAATGAACCAGACGGTGGAATTTCTACTCAATGGGAATTTTTGATCAGTCTTTCTAAAGAGAGTCAGAGTTTATCTAGCCACAAAACTGTTCACCTGGTTAAGATGCTGCAGAGATGCTGTCTTACATTAAGGGAGGATACTCCAAAGGCAGAAGAGGTGTAAACTAAGAGGTGATTGTCTGGGCCCGATTCAGAGCCAATGACCAGTCTTTTAAGATGTTCAAAAGTGCCTGAATTTAAACTAACAATTAGGTAAGTATTAAAGAACCTCTGAGGGTTGGACTCGAAAGTAATAAATGGACTCTGCTGTGTGCCAAAGGCCTCAGAGTTAGCAACATCAGACGATATTCAAGTCAAAGACATCATTAAGGAGAAGTCGTAACAAAGATTACTTGAAGACATATTACGTCAACTAAGATGGTATTTCAGCTACGGTATATGTTGAAGGAATACGCTGAGGTTTATTGAAAGACTAGAGGTGGGCATACTTGACTATCCTGATACCCTTGGAAGAAGACAGATGAGCTTAAGCTATTCTTCTAAAAGTTTATGGCGGGGGAAAATGCTTAATTAACTCATAAGGGGGACAGCTCTAGGTTATTTGGGTAAAGCTGTCCAAGGACATAGTGGTAAAAGTAGGGTAACAGGTTGGACGGAAATTGATTACTAAAGTTATGACAGGTTAGTTTCCTAGGAATGATGTATATTAACTACCTTGTAAGTCATCCACTTAGGTATCTATGGACCATGTTTAACTACCCCCACAATGGACGAACTCGTATAAGTTAAAAATAGAGAATATTTTTAAGGAGCTAAATGTTGCATCGCCTTTAGATTGTTGTATTGATTATAAGCATATTCACTTCCTCTTTTTCAAACTTACAAAAGTAGGACCTCTGTATCACTACAGTGGTTATATAAGTTCGCTTTGTAAAATTGAATAATTCTATAAAGTTTACATTGTTCAAAGGGTTGATCTTACTTTATCATTGCAAACTTGTTAGCGATCCACAGCACTTTGTAATATTTGATTCTTCATGAATAAGATTACACGATTAAAAAGTTTATTACTTGTGCTAATTTTCATTAGACATATTCCTAACGTGTTATATTCTATATAGGACGTTAAAAATCCGGAAGAGCAAATATTTTTGTTTTTTTTTGTTTTTAAACTTTTACTTATACTAAAAAGAAAAGAAAAATATTTTTTACTTTTTATATTTTTAATTTTTTTGTATTTTTTATTTTCTTAAAAGCGTAACTTTCGAAGACGAAAGGTTCTCCAAATTACGATCAACAAACTGCAAACGAAGGAATCTTAATCATAAATCCCCGGCAAACTTGATTGGGTAAAGTTTTATACACGTATAATAATATAAGTATAGAAAATTACCAAACTACCCTTGAGGACAAAAGTAGTAAGGTAAATTCTCACAAATATATATAATAATACGTATATTTACCGGTAAGTGACTCCCGGGTCGTATTCCTCGAAGATTTATGAAATTGAGACCACGTTTGTTATTTGGACAATGATTTGAATTGGTTCGAAGATGATTTGTTTTCTAAAATCCTAAAAGTGATCAAATTAAAGGACAATTAAAACTAACTTTAATAACGGGAAATTAAACTTTAACTAAAAACGCAAAACGAGAACCCTAAATGGTGATTAAAAACCCTAAATTTCCAAAATTAAACCTAAAATGAATTTTTCTCTTTTATTAGACTCTAATTGACTAAAAAGTAAGTTTAAAGAAAACTAGAACAAAAACGAAGTTGAATTGAGCTTAAAAACACGAAAAACATGAACGGAAACGAATCCCGTTCTTTAAAAATTGAAATTTTGTAATTTTAACCCTACGGAAGCAAAACTAATTTTCCTAGAAACTATATGATAAAAGAAAATTTTCTAAAAAAGAATTATATTTTTTTGATTATTTTTCTATTTTTTATGATTTTTTAAAGTTTTTAATAAAAATAAATGTTTAAAATATAAAAGTGTAAAATAAAAATTCTAGAAAATTATTAAAAATGGCTGATTAAGAGAAGAATGTAAGAAAAATAAAACCTATTAATAAACTGAAATGAAAAGCCACGAAAAAGCAAATAAGCACACGAAGTGCTTATAAGAATAAAAGCTCAAAAAGGTGATAAAAGAATAATGAAAACAAAGGTGGACGGATGAGCTATTGTAGCGTGATGGTTAGTGTGTGTGTATTGTGAGACATGTGGGTGTGATAAGGAAGATCATGGGTTCGAACCCATGGCTTTCTTTTATATTTTTTTTTAAAAAAACTCTCAAAAGCAAAGTTATAGAACTCTTAAAAACTAACAAATTTTATAAAAGAGACTACTTCTGAAAATCACTAAATAAGCTGAAAAGAGCTTATATTAACAAAACAGAACACACTTAAGACTATTTTTGGCTTTTTGACAAACTGAATAAGCTAGAAACTGAAATAAGCTATACCAAGGACTAAATAAGCTTCAAGCACCCTATATTCTAACCTATTAAGCAAGAGTGATCAAAAGATAAGCACTATTATCTGATAATAAGCTAAAACTATCCATTAAGCACTTATTGAAAACTTGAAACCAAACAGACAACTAACAGACTTTTGGCTTATTTTTAAGTACTCAAATGGAAACTTAATACAAAATGGTTTGAATTTTTAGAAAACTTATACTACTAGCTACTTAAAACTACTTTTAGAAAGGAGTTTGAAAAACAATTTCTTAATGAAAAAGCTATATGAAAACGGCTAATTTACTCAGAACATGCTGAGTTTTATATTTTTAGAAAAGACAAAAATGCACTTTTGCATCCTAAAAACAGACAAAAATGAGTTTAATTAGCATTTAAGAGCAATATAAGCTGAATTAGATCTACTATTACCTAAAATCTACCTTTTAACAAAATTTGAGATTCTAAAAACTAATTTAACCTGCTGATTTATGAGATTTAAAATAGCAATTTGACTGTTTTTAATGCTGATGCAATTGACACCTTTTTGAACCAAAACTAAATTCTACCAAGTGCAACCTGAAAACTTTGATTCTACAAACTAAAACAAGTGCTAAGGGACAATTAAAACAACTAGAGCTGAATTAAACTAAAATTACACTTTAACTAGATTAAATGTCTACACATTAAAACTTAAGTATCTATAAACCTATGACAACTTGATTTAACCAAACTAAGACCTTAAATCCTGCTTTATAACCCTAAAAATGGAGTTTAAATTCAATTTTTAGGACCAAGGTGGTCACAAACAGTACTAACTCTCAATTAGTACTGCTGTGCCAAACACCCCTTTAACAATTCTCAAACCCATTTAAGCTTATGAAATGCAAAATTTACAGCTTAATTCCTTAAGACCAGATAGTGACAAGCTATAAATGAACCTACTAAACAAATCTAAGCAAACAATTAAGCTATATAATAAGCAATATAAACTATGCTAGTTTTTTTTGGTTTTTTCTCTTATATTAAGACAAAAATAAGCACACTAGATTTTAAGCTAACTGTTAAGCACAAATTGGATCTAGTAACTACAATAAGCATGAGTAAACTATATTAACATAAATAAGCAGACAATTAAGCAGAATAAGCAATCAATAAGCAAAGTAAGAAATTAAGCAGAACTAACTAGAAAATTAAAGACATAAAAATAAAAGTAAATGATGTAGAACCTAAAATCCCAGCTAAACAGGGATTGTTGCTCAAACAGAGCATATGTAGACAGCTTATAGCTTATAGCTTATAAGCAAAAATCAATTCCCTAATCTATCCTAACCCTTGACCTTCAAGGACTATTACCAAGTCTTATCATCCAGCAGCCATCCAATTCCAAGGGATGATAAGGCTTTTAATGAACTTGTTGATGAGCTTTTAGTAGCTTAAACTCAAACAAAGCTTATGAAATAGCTAATTAAAGCTTTTGGAATTTAATGAGCTTAATAAGTAACAATAAGTAACGATTGTTAGGGTTTGGGGTTATTTTTGCAATTTGGTCTTTATAAGTTTGACCAGGGTTGACTTGTTGACCATGGTTGACCAAGGGTTGACTTTTTGACCCTTCTTGCTATCAAATCCCCGGCTCTTATGCACTCTATCCGTTCTCATTTTCGTGTTTGTCCAGTTTTGGCCGATTTCTTGTGATATTTGCATTATCCGTACCTACACAATCACAAAGACAAAACAAGCAATATACAAGCATTTTATGCACAATTTTATCTTTTTAGGGCCATTTTTGATATAAAACAGATATGTGTTTTCACACATATCACTCCACAACAAGGACAAAATCAAAGCTGGTTAATGACTCTTACATCTTTTGCTGAAAAACCATCAAAGACCTTTGATGAATTAATGAGCAATCCAATAGACTTCTCTGCATACATCATGAATGGACTAAAAATCACCTATCTGACTCAAGAAACCCTATTATGGCCAGCATTCATACTTCTCAAAGGCACTCGTTCCAATTATGCATAGTTGGAGTATGACTTTTAAGAATGTTACAAAGCCTTATCGGAGAAACTTGATTAGGAAAATCCAGAAGACTATCCATTTGATCTTACCATACCCCTACCTTTAGTTATCAGTGGAAATCTTTAAAAAGTACCAGTTAACTACTTCTTCAACAATGATCTCAAGTATCTGCAAGGAGGAGTTTCAACAATGACCTACACGACTTCTATTACAAAGACAAAGGCTGCTCAATATGATCTTCCAAACATTGAAGACATGGTTCCAAATATATGGGTTCCTGTTAAAGTTTCCTATAATAAACATGCATTATTGGGAATCTCACATTCGAGAGAACAACGTAAGACCTTCTATGGGTATGCACGAGGCCTGCAATCCACATATGATTTATACTCTACAAAACGTATTCTGTTGTTAACTCAGGTCGAGGTAATGAGGAAACATAAGTATGGGCATCTGAAAGAGATTGTAGTTAGAAGAGCCGATAACAACCTTTACAGATTTAAGGAAGGCGACTTTCCACGTCTTCGTATCAATGACATTGAAGACATGCTTCTCCTTGTTGTTCAGAATCGGCTTACAAATCTATCTGGCGATGACGTTTCCGACTTCGCAATAGCATTAAGAATGTTCACCAAAAGCTTGGTTATTCAGAAGCGAGTCAAAGATCTTCAACTCGGAGTCGAAAGTTACCAGCAGAAGATCAACGTCACCAAGACAGAAACTACCAAATCCAAAATCAGGAAAAGGGACCCATACACTCCATATCAAGACCTTCAAGGTATCATTTATGTCGACAATAATGGGAGAAACAGGTTGATGCAATCAGATGAACTCTACAAGTTCAGTGATAGGACATTAACTGGGCTTCAAACTTCGCTGGCTGACATCACAAAGAATATCCGAATGGAGTACCTGCCAAAGAGAAGATGGAGTACATTGGAAAAGAAAAAGAGCTAATATCATGATCAAGGCGATTAACAAACAATTGAAAGAAAGAAGGTTGATGAGGAGTCTCAAAAAGTTTGTTGGTGGAAGGCACTACGGAACTGACCTCCGACTACTTCAACGAACAATATGACTTTGTCATATTGTGTTCGTCATCATAAGGTCATTTCGTATATTTTATAAACTTGTGTATATGTATATATGTAGTGTAGACTTAAAAAGTAGGCATATATAGTGTTTGAGTATGAATTTATAAGAATTTCTTACTAAATTTAAATTTTTTTAAATTAACATACTCAAACACCATATAATTCCCTCATAATTTGAGGGGGAGCATTAATATGTTCCAATAATCGACTTGTTAATAATTGGACATCTTTTCCCCGAAACCATGAATATTTGAATCAATTGATATCCAAAATATCAAGAGATTTGACATTTTTGATAAGGGGAGAAAATGTGATTAAAATATATGGCTAATAATGTGATTTTTATGATCTCAAGTGTACGCTTTCCCATATATGTGCTAAAATCTTTCGATTAATCGATGCACATATGAAGGGGGAGCAAATGGTTAAGTGATGGCTGAAATGTAGAAGTACCAAAGACCGACCATTTAAATTACTGTATTGGAGTTAAAAGGTGGTTAAGTTTAGGTATCCTTTCCCATGATCCAGCCAGAATCGGAGGGATCTACCCAGGGATATTCCACTAGATAGTGTAGAAGTCCTTAGGTATGAAAAAAGGAGTAAAATAAGATTAAGAGAAAAGTGCCGACTGAGATGGATCTAGTACTGGAAGAAACCCAACAAGGTACTAGTTATGAAGTCTCGGTAAGCGCTGAAGGGGTTGAAGAATTAAAAAGAAAAGTTAAGATAAAGGGTGAAAAGAAAGAAGCCCTCCTTACACTTAGGCTTAAACTGGGTCATTACATTTGCTGTCTAGAATCACTAAGATGATTGCTGACATTGAAGGACTGACATCATGGACCCAGTGATGCAATACACAACCCTCCCTAGCCACTCAGAATCTCTCAAAAGATTTCTGTTTCATTTCTCATGAAGATTACATGCATTTCTATCAACTTTCTCACTCTGAGTTAGTTGGTATTGAAAAGGTGGCAGTCTGCTCCAGCCTTCGATCACTAAAACCAATGTGCACTATTAAGTCTAGAGCCAAAAGTGATCATCCATAAATCTCATTAGGACACTTGTCAAAATTATGCTTGCTAATTCACACACTGTAAAAACAAGAAATATATTAAGAGTCCTATGCATTATCCTTGTGATTTTGCCAGAACATCTGAGTGATACTTAAGTATTCACAGTGAAGATGGAAATCCTGCTTGAGCCAACATCAAACAAGCTCTTGGTAGGTGACTTGTGAGATCCTATTCAGATCGAACTTGTGATATTGGATATCGATTCGGTCCAGCTTATGAATTGACGATTGAAAAAGATAAAACTATTGGTGTGTCATAAAAACCGTTTGCATTTTGACACACCGACTGATTTTCTAAATCGATTTTCAACTTTATGTCCATGGGAAGCCTCACAAGGGTATCTGGACATAGGAAAGCTGAACACGAATTGACGGCTTAATCATGAAGATAGTAACTTACCGGTTCACTCTTACCGTGTTGTCTGCTTTGAGATGCTCTGGTAATGAGAACGGCTAGTGCAGCTGCAAAACCCTGTCAAGGAGATTCTTTAGAATTCTACCTGATCACAGGCAGTATTTATACTGAATAACGGGGAACCGTGGTTGTTACAACCGTATTCGACGAAGTGACAAAGCCACTTCCGTCCATATGTGTTGTTTATCACTAACCCATTTATGTAGATTTCCTAATGATGGTAGCAGTTTCCCGATGACAAGTCAAAGCCAGCACCACATGCTCATACTCGACCGACATATATAAAGACATCATGAAAGCTCAAGTACATGTGTCAAGACTTCCGCTATTCTGATACCGTACGTCTTTCTTGAAGTGACAACGTATTATGTTGATACCGTACGTCCTCCATAAAGTGATGAAGTGTTAATGATAAAGAATTTTAAGAAAGATGTCTTATTCAAGCTTTCAAGACCAAGAAACAACAACAGTATGAGCATGTTGGTCCAGAAGTCACAAGATCACAAAAAGGCAAAAGATCACAAGATGATGATAAGAGATTATGTTTGGTTGATGATCTCAAAAGAAGTTCTAAATCACATTCATATCAAGTTAAAGATACAAGTCAAAGCCTAAAGTCAATGAACACTACATCAATTCACAAGTTAAAGATTGAAGTCAAAGACTATGAGCTCAAGACTAAAGTCAAAGCACAGTTTGCTAGGTTTAAGTTTTTGTAAATTGAGTGACCTCCCTTAGGGGGAGATTGTTAGAAAGACGAAAAGTATCGGTCACTTCCAATATAGATAGTCGTAGCTCGTAGATTAATCATATGTAATGTTAGTAAGCTAACCGGGCTAAAGACACATGGAAAGCCCATGACTAAGCCCATGGCCGGTTATAGCTTGATGTATTTATACCCTCTTCACACATGGAGAGGGTGTTGGTTGTTTATTTTTCACACACACTTAATCTAATTGTTCTTTCTTTGGTTTCTCTCTTTAAGTGTTCATCCAACCACCTCTTTCTCTCTCTAAAACTCTAAACAAATCCTTCCTCTATATGTGTTAAGATATTCTACAAAAACACTTGTCTTTAGAAAACATCTTGGCCAGTGGATAACTTTGATTTTAATTACCTTCAATTTGAAAATGCTGATCACCGGAAAATGATACTCGAAAAGGTAAACATGAAGTTGGTGAGCTCGTATGTTTAGAGTGTAAACCTAGTTGTTGTGCCAGAATTTAAGTGGGACAATCGTGCAATACAATAGCGAAGTGCAAGCAGTATAAATAGCATTCCGTTATCAATATAGCAAGTCATATCATGTCATAGCATTTCAGTCATATCAACCGGTAAATCCTAACCCAAGCGCTTATAGATTTCCGCACCTATCGCCTACCAGCTGGAGCTACACGGTCGGCTAAGTAGTTGTTCTTAGAATTTCAAATAGCATGCCCGAGCATACATAACAGTATCCACATACGCAATTATAGGCACATAGCATTGTCCAAAAAACATAAAGATAGTTTAGCACAACAGTAAAAGAGTTTGAAAAGGATTTGAGTATCATTTCACATAAGGAAAACATTCTAAAAATGGGGCTACGAGAACTCACATTAGGTAATAATGAAAGTAGCTAAAAATAGATGATCACTGAATAACGTACAACGGTGCCCGGTGACGACCTATTAATGAAGTTTTATTTTAGATATATGCTATATGAAATGAAATAATGGATATGCGCTTGTAAAAGAATTTGTATAAACGTTGTAAAAGGTTTTGTATCATTGCTTGTGTGGTGGTTGATAAGTTTGACTTGATGAACTTACATCAAAGTATGCTATGTATATATACGAAAATAAATAAAAAAGCAGGACTAAATAAATGGTAAGTACATAAGAAATAGTTGAATGAGAAATAAACAGAAATTAAGTAAATCAGAATTAACTAAATAAGAATTAATTAAATAAAAATTAAATCAATAAGAATTAACTGAATAAGAATTAAATAAATAAGAATTAAATATGTTCCGGCAATTTACCCAATCCTCAAGTTATTTATATAAGACGTTTGATGTGCTGTTGTGTAGGGTCTATTTATTAATTACCAAGTTTTACATTTATATTTAGCCGACTTATCCTAAAACAACAGTTTAACGGGCTGTGTGCCCGATCGGGTAGAGTTTCGTGGTATGTAGGGTGTCGAACACTAAGAGCGAGGTTGTTAACCTTATAATCTATCAGTATTTTAATTACTTCTATTTAAGTTAATTCTAATTACTTGTTAAACCTATGCTATATACGCTTCTAACGGATATGGGGGGTTTTTAGCCTGAGAGACTGGCATAGGTTTTATGGTGACAATAATCAATTCTAAACACAATAAACATTCAAGAAAACAATCAGAAGATAAAAGAGTGGTGCAAGCAAAATAATAGAAAACTGTATTAGCCATATTAAATCCGATTAAATACTGGTTTGTTTATTTAGTGCAATGATTTCTTATCTCAAAGCAGCATATCATTCTTAAGACTTAGGCGGGACATCATCCTAAGACCTAGGCATGATTAATCATGTCACAATTAATGCATCCATATAAAGCATCCTTTAGTTTAATTATATTCTATCTTAGGGAATCAAAGCAGTGGTGATCCTGTTAAAACTCTAGCCCATCGGGACTTTACTCACTTATTGCTTGACGGTGTTTTATATACTGGTAGTCCACTATTCGAGTCTTTACCAATTAATTAAGAACATGATTGCTGAAACATTATGTGTCACCTACCGGTCCAACTAAGCTCATAATTCAAAGGTAAAGATAGAACGTTATTTGTGATCCTATTGTCCAGTAATATAAAACATAAATGGAGAGCTATCCTAGTATCTAGATTGCTTTTTAGGTATCACTAGACCTAGTAGAATGAATAGTCGCATATCAAGCAACATAGACAAGTATTAGAAAATAAACATAATTTAAACAATCAATGATTAATTAAGAGATCAATTAAAACAAACCAAACATTGAACTTTCATTAAGATGGCTAATACCCAAGGGTATTAGCCCATAACCATTGTAATTATACAAGCGTGATCAATTAACCAAGGTAAACTAAATGTTTTACCGAACGATACCAAAAATTAAATGATTACAAGAGTAAGGAAATTACACGGTGTCTTCTATGGAATCGTGATCGATGCTTGACCTTTGTTTTCTCCTTCTTCTTTTTCAAAAAATCAGTATTTATGAGTAAGGAATGAAACTATAAATTTTGGCATACCCAACACGCCACTTGAAAACTCGTTTTTGAGTCTTCTATTTATAACCTCTGAAAAAGCCTGGATACGCCGTATTGGGCTAGGCCAATACGGCGTATTGGGGTGTATCCCTTGGAGTGCGCGCAAAGTTTACAATCAATACAATATACATTCCCAAAATATAAATATCTTCGTATCTCTGAATAGTTATCTTCATGGATACGGCGTATGGCAGAAGGTGGATACGCCGTATTGGGAATTGTGAATACGCGTTTTCTTGTGAAGACTTGGCGCTGATACGCCGTATCTCTTTTCCTGGATACGGCGTATTGGTCAGAAATGAGTAATCTTCAAATGTCTTCGTTTTAGCTCCAAAATATGCGCCTTTTAGCATGTCTTCACAAATCACTCCTCAATTACTGCAAATAACACTTTTAAACAATTAAGTACACATTCTTGCAATAATTATACAAAAGTGGTTAGTTTATTCGGGATAAATGATGGTATAAATGTGACGTTATTTGATGTCATCAAATATCCCCCCACTTGAATCCTACTTGTCCTCAAGTAGACTCTAGATTATATTGAAAATGTATCCTAACCGAAGTCAAGGATTTTTCCGTTTAAGCACTTCTTTCATTTTAATCACATGTACAAGACCAAGCACCTCACAAAATATGGAAATGAAATCACTCAGATCACTCAACTAATCTAGGGTGTAACATTTAAGTGGTACGCTCAATTGCTCGGTCGTGATTAGCTTCGTATCATAAGCTTGGCAAGGATACACATCTCCACCACTAGAGCTAAGGAGAAACAAGTCAAAAGGTAAATTGAGTTTTATTAAAGGCTAAGGGTTAATCATTCTAACAGTCTTTCACCGATAGTACCACCCCAACACGGCAGCTGAAGCATACATACATGGCCGTAATGACGGAATAGACATGTGTGTGTTCGAACACATCTTCATTCGAGCTTAACCAAAGGTTAGGATGAAAAATGATATAGGGTAGGGACCTTCCAGTTTTAACCAAAAGTCGTAAACCAACAAGGAGGCTAAATCAAGCATACATGGCCGTAACGACGGAATAGACATGCATGACTTACTCCAACCTCGTTCGAATAAAACCAAAGGTTAATTGCTAGGAGTGGGAAGTAAATGGTTGTTAAATAAAATTCACAAAACAAATAGATTAAGCTTGAACAAATAAGGTAGTTGCTAGTAACTTTTCCCCGACCGTTCCATGATAAAGACTCAAAATATATACAAATGCCTCGATCATAGAGATGACAAAGACAACCTAAGTTGGCGTTCCCATAACGGTCAACTTCCCTTACATCCCAAACTTACATACTTTTACAAAAGTGGTGATATCGGCCACTAAATACAAAACTATACATCGTCATATATCAACGAATAATCGATCCTTCCAAGAATGTCTTCGGTTTAAGTTTAACGAACCGACTATAAAACTTCCTTCTCTTTTTGCTGCATTTTCTATTTTCCCATTTTTTTACATAATTCTCGGTATAATTTTACCATCTTCACAATCATAATTTTTCCGGATAATTTTTCCTTCAATACTTCTTCTTCGGACATAATACATAATCGCGAAAGTAGCAAAATATACGAGCTACAAATTTTCTCATTTCATTGTGCAAATTCCCGACCATAACAGAGATAGAAAATTTCACTTTGACACAGGAAATACAAAACTTTACACAAAAGAAACTAGCAACTTTGATTAAGGTAGGCTTAATCTACAGGGTAGGCTAAGGTGTAAAGGTGTAACGAAATAGACAATTGGTGTGAAAAAGACAAGAATGGCTCAATAGGTGTTTCTATGAGATCTTACTCTTAAAGTGAGAGCAAGCAAAGGGTTATACGGGATTTAACTAATCAGTTTAGTTAGTTAATTTTACAACATATAAGCTTTTTGGTGTATTCCTAAAAATTTACTAGTTAAAAATGTTTATCTATTTAAATCCATAGTACTCATCATTGTGGTCTCGAGTGATATACCAGGCCAAGTTCTAAAGTCCACTACATCACCGGTACACTCATAATTTTTTGTGGAATTTTTAGTAAACGTTTGGAAACAGAATAGGCTTAATTCTTACAAATTGGCATTAAGTGTTATAGTGCGCGAGGTCATGTAACTAATAATTTTTACAAAAGTTATGCTAGAAAAAATTTTAATTTTGGCATAATTTAAGCACATTAGCATGTTATTTGTAAAAGAAAGGACAAGTAAGCATACAATGCAGGAAAACAATTAAACACATAACTGTACACGAATCAATACGCCGTATCCCAAACCCTAGGATATGCCGTATGGTTCCTGTAAAAACAATTAAATTTTTTTAAAGTACTTAAATTATAGACTAATAACTTCCAGACACATCCATACGCCGTATCCAGATAGGTTCGATACGCCGTATGGATTGTCTAGGAAGATAGACTCGTGAAAAAACAATTAAAAATAGTTCAAAAAATTAAAACACGACCGGGTTGTCTCCCGGGAAGCACTTTTGTTTCTGCTAGTCGTTAAGTTCAACTTTTTTCCCTTCAACTTTCATTCTTTCATCATTCGCTCACACCTGTCTCCGTGAGTGAATTTCTTCATAACCATTTAGCATGATATGTATTTTATATTATTTTATATTCAATATTATTCAATAATTCTAAATATATAATATATAATATTATTTTTACTATAATTTATTTTTAATTATTATATATTATATATAAACAATATTTATATATTTTTATATATTATATTATTTTTATAATTTTTTAATCAATATGTTAATATTATAATTATTTTTCATAATATTATCAATATAAATTATTAATATATTTATAATTTTTTTTTTATAAAATATATTATATATTATTATATTATATTTAATATAATTTTATTTATTTTTTTTTGTATATATAATATAATTATTATTTCAAATTATTTATAATTTATTAACTTTATTAAAAATTTATTATTTTTAATTTATTATTTAATTATTATTAAACAATTGATATTATAAAATATTATTAATTTTAATATAATTATTAATTATATCTATTTTATTTATATTTTTTTATTTTTATATTATTTTTTTTTATAATCAATATTATTCCAATAATAAAATATAATTTTAAATATTATTAATATACAAATTATAAATATTATAATATATTATAATTCATAATATAATTATTTACATAAATTTTATTATTTTATATCTAATTAAAATATATATATATTATATAAATAAATTTATTAATTTAATATTTTATTAATTATCAATTAGAATAATTTATTATATTATTTTAATAATTATATTTAAAAATTTTATATATATATATATAATAATATTTATTTATATTTATTTTATTATTTACATAAATTCATATTTAATAATTATTTATTAAATATTTATTATATACAATTAATTTATAATTATATAATAAATTTTATTTATATTTTTATATTAATAATATTTGTAATCATTATATTAAAATTTTTATTATTAATAAAATATTTATTTATATTTCTTTTTTTTATTATTTTAGATATATTTTAATATATAATTTACATATTATATATATTATATTCACTAATCTTTTTTATATATAATCAATATATTATACTAAATTTAATTAATATTATATTATATTTATATATTATTTATTTTTTACTATTTATTTTATAATTTATTTTTAATAATATTTTATTTACACTCATAATATATAAATTATTATATTATTTTAAAATATGTTTATTTATTAAAAATATATTCAATTTTTTTATAATTTTAATTTTTTTATTATATTTCTTTTTATTAATAATAATTATTTATTTTATTATTCAAAATCCCATTTATATATATTTATATATATATTATCTTTATAATAATTATTTTAATTTAATTATTTATTTTATTTAATTTTAATAAATAAATAAAATAATTAATTAAAAAATTTATAATATTTTATATTTAATATAATTTTAATTTATTTTTTATTATTTATTATAATTTTTATATAATATTATATATATAATAATTTTGTAATTTTAATATATAATTATTTATAATTTGTTTATAATTTTATAATTAAATTTATTTAATATAAATTCAATAACTTCAAATTTTTTTATTTATATTCAATATTTATAATTATAATTTTTTATAAATTTATATTAATTATATCTTTATACCTTTATATTTCATTTTATATTTTATTATATTGTCCATCATGGATTGTTATTTTGCATTATTGCATCGATCTCCACTTATCTTAGATTTAGAATCTAACACGCGGTTTTTATAGCTAGTGTGTTCATTAAGAATCCCCTAGACTATGCTCCTCCCACTACTACTTTAGACATAAATGTCTGGAGCTCTGAATGTTTCCTTTCGAACCTAGAACCAGAATACTTCTCATGAGGTGGTTAAAAACCTTTAACTCCATAGGAACTTTTTGTAGTGATTTCATAAGATGATGTATCTCATCTGAATTTCTTAAAGATCCATGGCCCTCTACTGACTTCTTGAGTTTTGAGATTTTTTCAAAGAACCAGCATACTGCAACAACTATTTTGTTTTCAGGTTGGGAAGTAAAAATAATAACCATGTTGTTTCCTTTGGTTCTATAATATTACACTAACAGATCTTTGTTGGAGTTTGTCAGGCGTATCCCGCTTCACAAGCGCCTCACATCCCCAGACCTTTAAGTAAGACAGATTAGGAACTTTTCCATACCATAATTCATATGGAGTCTTATCAACCTTCTTGGTTGGAACCATATTGACAATGCATGTTTCAGACTCTAGAGCATAATCCCAAAAGGATAACGGAAGAGTTGTAAGATTCATCATTGATCGAACCATGTCTAACAAAGTACGATTTCTCCTTTTAGATACCCTATTATGTTGTGGTGTGTAAGGAGGAGTAAACTGTTGGACAATTCCACATGCTTTAAGATAATATTTAAATACTTGATTTATGTATTCGCCACCTCAATCTGATCGAAGAGCCTTGATTGTCTTCCCAAGTTGATTTTCCACTTCATTTTTAAACACTTTGAACGTTTCAAAGACCTCATGTTTATGTTTAAGAAGATAAACATAACTATAACGACTATAATCATCTGTGAATGTAATGAAGTAGCTAGCACCTTGTCTTGACACATGTCTAAGTGGACCACAAACATCAGTATGTATTATTCTAAGAATATCAGTCGCCCTTTCGGGACGATGTGGAAATGATTTCCTTGTCATCTTGCCCGATAAACAAGATACGCATTGATCAAATGACTCATCATCTGTTGATTTTAAAAGCCCTTCTTGTTGTAGCTTTTCAATACGTTTCTTACTTATATGAGCAAGACGACAATGCCATAGATAAGTAGAGTCCAAATTATGTTTGGCTATTTTAGTGCTAACATTATAAATAGAATTAACATTTTGTACAAGATCATGCATATCAATTTCATAAATACCATTACTGGGAATAGCATTAAAATAAAACATATTGTTCTTAGAAAATAAAATTCCAAAATCCGTAAAACACTAGACAAATCCATTTTTCTACCAAACGGTGAACTGAAACAACACCTCTAGTTATAGAAGGTGCATAATGACAATTGTCTAAATAAATCACAAGGCCATTAGGCAAAACCAAGTCATAACTTTCAATAGCTTCTACTTGTGCACGAACACCATTGCCCACGTACAAATAGAGTGCTCCTTCTTTCAGTTTCCTTGCTTCTCTAAATCCCTGTTTTGTAATATAATGTCGGTTCCACAACCGTAGTCATACACCTAGGATTTATTAGGGGAAAAAAATAATTCTATTGTGAAGATACCTAAAGAACTGACAGAGCCAACTTGCTTCTTTTTCTTCAACAACCCAGCAAGATAAACATGAAAGTTCCTTTTCTAATGACCCACCTCCTTGCAGTGGTGGCAGGCGTCATCCTTAGCTGGGTGCTCCTTA
Source organism: Tanacetum coccineum (assembly GCA_026074375.1). Classification (NCBI taxonomy): domain Eukaryota; kingdom Viridiplantae; phylum Streptophyta; class Magnoliopsida; order Asterales; family Asteraceae; genus Tanacetum; species Tanacetum coccineum. Next base: position 52,710 of record BQNB010011094.1, read on the forward strand.
GCAGTAGGCTTAGGGTTTTTAGGATTAGGGATATAACTTTTATCACTTTTACCCTTGGCCATTTAGCCTTTACCCTTGCCTTTAGCTTTAAGCCATTTCTTATTGGCCTTTTGGAGTTTACCACCTTTAATCATCATTACTTGTGGTGTTTCAGCCTTTTTAGGTAAACCCTTTTCATACTCAATGAGCATAGCATGTAGTTCACCAATCGTCTTCCCCATGTTATGCATATTGTAATTTCTCACAAATCCCGTAAAATCTTTAGTGAGGCCATTTAAGATTAGACCTACTATAGCTCTGTGGTCGTTATAAACTACAGACGTTCTAGTTGGGTACTACTTTTCCCTTTCATCTGTAGAACATATGCAACAACTGGTTTACCCTCCTCTTGTTTGCAAGCATGGAAAGTTTGGATTATGTCAAACCTCTCCACTCCATCTTATTTCTCAAACATAGATTTAAGCTCTTTTATCATGTCATATGGTGAGGAGTTTTCAAACTGTCTATGAAGCTCAGGAGTCATACTACCGAATATTAGACAAGCAACCTCATTATATGCATCATAAACTGCATTCCATTGGGACAACACTTGTGCCTGGGAATCTACAGCAGGAGCCGCGGGGTAAAGGCTGTTCAATGATATACATTTTCTTTTCAACTCTTAAGACTAACTTAAGTTGACGAAACCAGTCATTGAAATTATTTCCAGAAAGTTTTTCTCTTTCAAACATCGACCTGAAAGCCGAATGGTTTATGTTTTGATCAGGTAATGCCATCTACAAAACATAGTTAAAGTTCAAGAATTAGTATTTTGGATAAAACTTCTTAAAGAAAATTAACTACCCATGTTTAATCAAATAAATAGTTAATTTTCTAAAGACTAGGATCCTACTTGACGTACCACCACCACATCAGTTGATCTGCTAGTGATGGTGTACTCAAAAAGAAATTGACGATCAATAATTGCCACCGGTACAATTCCTAGAACAATATGGGACTTACTTTATTACAATAAATATTTAGTAAAGCATGTTTATATCCATCTATGCCTCGATGTAAGGTCTACATATAATCGATTTAAGTCGTCTAATCAAAAATCGTGATGGTATAAAACTATCGTCTCACGAAAGTGTTCAATCACTTGGATTACGATTAATAGTCTCAGATAGTAAATAATAGTTACAGGTTGTTTTACGATTGGATGGCAATAACTTATTTAAAAAGGGTATTTTATTTGTCGTGACAAATATGTACGAAGAAGCATGCATACATCTTCGTATCATAGATTTTAATAAAAACATTACTCAATTAAGTTATTTATACATTCTATACATCTAATGTATAAATAGTGTTACCTTTTTTTAAAATTTGATGATTCAACATATTTCCAAATAAAAAGAATTATGTTTAATCGCAGGAAAAGATTAAAAATGGTGAAAAACATGTACAAAGAAGCATGCAAAATAACTTTGTAGCACTAATTTTAAAAAAAAAAACTTTAATAATGACATTGTAGTGACATGCCATGGTTCACGTAACTCAATTCGAAGCACAAAGATGCGGAGAATCAGGTCAGACGAGCAGGTGGGGATGGGGACGTGGGCGGGTTATTAAAAACCTGAAATCTTATGGAAAATCCTCCTTATATTTCGGTATGTTTGTTCTAGTGGATGATCCGTATTTCCCATGAGTCCATAGCGTCTAGTTTTAACCATTCAAAATAAAACTTTAATTTGGAAAAACAAATTTTGAACTATAATAGTCCTAATTTTTAAATAAATTGATTTCATAATATTATCATGTTTATATTTAAAAACCCTTTTATTTTCTCACAAGTCCAATACTTAAAATTAAATAATATAAAACATAAAACTAATTCACATAACAATTATTCAAATAACAACCCTTAACAATTAAGTCATGCAAATATCAAGATATAATCCTAATTATCTAATAATTAAAACATGTATATATCCATATAAGGCTTCTTCGTCCTATAAACTCCGGCCACATCCATCGACATAATCGATTGCGTAAGCCTTATACAAATATACACCACATAGCACATAAAATTTAATCATCTTTAAGGCCCCTCAAGACATAGCCAAGGTCTTCCCTAGCTTTTAAAGTCGTGGATCGAAACCATATAAATTTAGTGTTATATATTTTAATTCTTGATCATCATATTTGCATAAAAATTCTTTAACAATTAACAAGATTATTATCATATATCCCTTCATGATAAATTGCATGTATTTATCATGGATTCCAAATTAACAATTAATTTAAACATAAAACCGCTCAATTTACAATTTAAACATATAAAGTTTTATCTATAAAATTGCATACAACCTAGAATTCGTCTAATTAATTTTATAACCAATAAAGATTGAATCTTAATGAACAAAGATCAAATCTTGATGCATAAAACGCCTAAGGGCTTAAAAAATTAATCAAGAACCCTAATTTTGTCTAATTTTATTTACTTGTAATTACAAATTCTACACGTTGGCTCGTGATGCCACTGTTGGAATTTAGATCTAATTAACAATTAAACATATCACGAGTACGCAGCGAAAAGATCAAACACGCATATAGTATATAATTAATAAGAGATTGAAGATGTGTACCTTTTATCAAGAAACATTACACTTCTTTAGCAATAAACGTTACACCGTCTTCAATATACGCGTGTGTATAATACCATGCGGAACTACCAAGGATCAAAAGAATAATCCCTCTAAGTATTCACACATAATACGTTCTTAGCAAACAACGTGTATGCTAGTACTAGTAGTGTATTAACCAAATGATCACCTTCTTCGTCTTTGAATCAATCAACGCGCGAAACATCTTCTTCTTGGTTTAATCGTAACTCCAAAAACCCTAAAGGGTTGTTTGTTTGATCGCACAACAAGGAGAGGAGAAAAACCAAAAACCCTCAAGAGTTTTGAGGCTTGGTCGAACAACAAGAGAGACAAGGGAGATATTAGGGATTAAAGTTATGAGCTAATGAAAACCCCTAGACCCCTATTTATACACCTCTTGACTTGGCAAGCAAGCAAGCTCTCCCACCTCCTCTTGGAGTGGGATTCGACCGACCATAAGGAAAGAAAGGGGAAAAACCAAACTTTCCTTTTTTTCCGGTTTTGCATATTAGTCCTTGCACTTAACATTTAATGACTAATATTTAATCTTGTTAACTTTTAACAATCGTTTGTTAAATCACTAAATAATATATTACATTAATATATTAAATACGTTGTTCTACATATTAACGTATGCGTCCCCTTAGGCTCGGGGGGGGGGGGGGGGGGGGGGGATGGGCGATTCAAATCTCGAAACTTTCGCCATTGTTTTTATAATCATTTTTCTGATAAAAATGAGTATTTATTTGATAATATTTCAGAAATATTTTATAACATTAAATAAAATATCTGTTATTCATTTTGTGAACCGGTTTCGCTCCGTCTGAAATAAAAATGGATTTCAACTCGAATAGTCGCGTTTTCAAAAACGTTTTTAATTAAAAATGATGAATAATTTATTTAATATTTTTATTAAATAAATACTGATAACCAAAAACAAATTTAATTGTTTTTGTGTGTCCGCGTTGTATATTGTTCGAATAATGTTTGCGATGCTATTTTAGCCCTTTTCGGCTCGTTTCCAGGTCTCGGGCAAAACTAAAAAGTTGTCAGGAATGTCATTCCACGTCAAATTGCTTTAGAGTCCGAGTCGTGAAAACGTGATTTAGATGATCGTTCTTATAAGTCAAGCCAGACCCTAAAAAGTCAAAGATTGACATCGTCATTCTAAATTCGAAAATTCTCGGATGTTACAAACTGTCTCAGAAAATATGCTTCTGTGTTGTAAGGTCGATATGGCGTATGGGCTACATCCCATACGGTGTATCTCAGATGAATCAGCTTTAGTGGTTGAGATAGATTTACATGGTCCCTTGGGTTTGGTTCTGTTGAGCCGGGTAGACCTCCAATTCCTCTTTCTTGTAAAACCTTGCTCATTTAACAAATTTAATTTCCAAGGTCTTAATTGATGCTCCTTGATTTCTTATTGCCGCATCGGTAGAAGCTCGAATTTCCTTGATGATGTTCGAGTTCTCTTCGTGTCTCTTTGCTGACCCAGTCATAAATTTGGTCAGTGATTCTTCTAATGTTTCTCTTCTATCAGGATACGAAGAATTTCCATTGTTGCGTTGGTAGAATCCTGGCCCTGCTGCTCTATACTGTCCTGCAGGTTGATAGGGTGCTCCAAACTGTATGTAATAAGCCTCTTCCAGAGTATTCCCTTCTTCCTTTAGTGGGCAGTCCTTTTTGTATTGTGGTCCCTTGCATATTTCGCATCCGACCTGAGCAGCGTAAACTTTCTCATTGACTTTCTTAATCTCTCTTCCGAGGTTGTTGAACTGGGCTTGAATAGCAGCTAGTCCCTCAGAAGTTTCAGTACTTCTGGCTTTTGAGGATGTTTTGTTATGCCATTTCTGGGAGTATTCAGCCATTTCTTGGATGGCTATTTTTGCATCTGCAACAGTTTTGGTGGGAATGGCACCTTTAGAGTCAAGGATTTGTCTAGTTGGAAAATCGAGCCCATTATAGAACAATATAACTTCCTGTATATCAGTTAAATATTGTTGAGGACATTTCATAAAAAGTTCCTCAATCTTTCCCAGGCTCGAAAGAGACTTTCATCTGGTTCTTGCTGGAAATTGTTTATCTCCTCCATTTTCTTTGCCGTGCAAGCAGGTGGGCAGTACTTTTTCAGAAACTTCGTTTTCAGGGTTTCCTAGTTTGTGATTGAACCTGATGGTTCGTTCTTGAGCCATCGACTTGCAGCTCTAGTTAAGGACATGGGAAAAACTCGAAGCATTACTTGATCTTGAGTAACCTTTGGAATATGAAATAAGTCAACGATCTCAAGGAATTTTTCGATGTGTTCATTTAATTCTTCATGTTCTGAACCGCTAAAAGTATTTTCACGAAGCTCCTTGAGATATTGCCCTTTCAATTAAAAAGTGAGTTTTATCATTAATTTTGGGCCTAAAAACTCCTGACCCATAGTTTCCGCAGGTCTTGCTCATGTATTGATCCATTGTTTCCTTCATAATTTCTGTAGTTGAATGTTCTTGGATGTCAAAAAATAAATCGAGTTCTAGTGAACTTGATTCCACAAGACCAGGTGTCTCGTAGAGCCTCCTTTTTGAGCGAAATGCACTTTTTGAGTTTTCAAAAGGTGTAATTAGTTCCTTAGTGGAACTACTTGTCATGCATGACCTAGAACAGAAGATAATAAATCAGTAGGATAGGCTCTTTGGGATGAATACAGAAAATTAAACACGAAAATCAAATTAAGGTCTGGTACTATATCAGATGAGCAATACGCCGTATTCAATTGATTTGAATACGGCATATTGTCTACTGAAGGTTAGTATGCCGTATTGATTATATAGAATACGCCGTATTGTTTGGAAGAACAGATACGACGTTAAGACTGTAGAAGTCAATACTCTGTTCTGAGTGAAAAGGTTGATACGTCATATCCAACTGGTGGATACGGTGTATCTGTTGATCTGTCAAAACAGGATGCTTTTAAAAAAGAATTAAATAATGCGGGAATTTAAACACACAATTAAATTAATTACAAAATTACACTAATTAATCTAAACTAACGGTTAGAAATACTAATAAAATTAAAGGTTAAACTTTTTCACTCCCTGACAGCGGCGCTAAAAACGTGATGTGCTGTCGTGTAGGATCAATTTATTAATTACCAAGTTTTACATTTATATTTAGCCGAATTATCCTAAAACAACAGTTTAACGGGCAGTGTTGTAACACCCCCAAAATGGGTCGCAGCGGAATAAGGATCCGGGAGCGTTACTTCATAATAACATTGCACAAGACATGAGAGAACGACCACTAAACGTGTCGTTTGAAAATGATACATTGGATTTAATAAATTATTGTTACAAAAGCTCAACGGCTAAACTTGTTCATTCCTGACAATGCAAAGATTTTTCTACATGACAAATATCCCCAAAATGTGAAGCCACGTAAATTTTAAGTACTGACCTCCACAATGTAGACCACCATGTATCCGTTGTTTTCTGTACTTATAACGCGAGAAAAACATGCTTAAAAAAACGGTAAACATAAAAGTTGGTGAATTCATAGGTTTATATATGTATAAATCCGGACCGCAAGATTTCCCCAGGATAAATATCACAAAATGCCATTACGTTTCTCTAAGCTCATGACACTGAAGCTAGACATATATGAATACAATATAAATATTGGCCTACATTGCCCATAGAATGAAGTTCAACCCAAAACATCCCAATATTGACATGCTATAAGACATTCGTATCCTTGTATATCTAGACCCCCGAACGGGAGGTCAATCCCAAATAGATCAATATACAACACTTAGCGTGCGTTTTTCCAAACAGAAATTAACAGTCCATGATACCAGCATATTGGGTTCAAGCTACTTAGGTAAAACGTAATCATTATATAAAAATGTCCACTTGCGTTCAATTATAAAACAAAGCATGTTTTCTCACTCTCCAAAACTCTAAATCAATATAATATTAAAGACGTGTGGCTAGTGAAACTCACCGTCGATTAATGATACTCCGAATATAACAAAAAATGCCGTCACGGTAAGCGACCGAATGCTACCTAAATAAATATAGGCCCAGTATAATACTAAAAGCCCATTGATTAACTAAGAGTCGAATATGATATTTTATATAGCTACATCACCATCTAATCGTGTTTTATAAATCATATTTAAATAGCATTTGTTAAACAAATACCTACTGTTCGTAATCACTCGTATAATCAAATAAATAATTTAATTGTCCTTGTAAAATAATATTTATAAAGTTTAAGACATATATAAATATTATATAAATGATTCTAAAATGTTTCGAAAAAATTTATTTTAAAAACGAACAAATACTATTAATGTCAGGAAAAGTGTCTAGTTTACAAACTATATATCCGAAAATTATGAAAATCGGCAGGTTTATGTAAAATGTCGTTCCGAACAACTTTGTAGTTTTACACATCGGCTCAATCGGACCCGAAGGTCCTCAAAACGCAGTTTCAGTAGCTGCTGAAGCATTTACGGGTTTTCAGCTTTTATAAATAATGTTCGATAACTTTGAAACGTCGTATCTTACTTGCTTTAGCTCCGTTTTTAGCGAGTCTTTCAAGCACATTCTCGTAATTAAAAGTTCTATTAATTTATGATATTTTCCAAAAATAAATGTTCCTGATGAACAATAACTTTAAAAAAAATTATTTTTATAAAAGTATTAATTATCATAAACTTGTAATCGTCGTATCTCCTTCGTTATAAATCGGTTTTTCGAGTTTCTTACCTTTTTGGAATCGTCATGAGACGTAGTATTTTTATAAAATGGTAAACTCACTGTTTTGAATTCGAATCAAAACATCCCCTTTGTAGCACTTATATATACTTATTATTATAACTTGTTTTATATACTTTTCAACTTTATAAAATACCACAAGTCTCCCATAACTCTTTATACCCTATGACTTATATATTATTATGTCCATTAGTCCATGCTTTGTCTAATTGTCCAAGTTAACAAGTCCTTAACAATGCTCTTAAATCATAAACTTTCTTAAGTAACTTTTACTTTCTAGTTTATTCATGAACTTTTTATACTTAAACCAACATGTTACAATACTTATATTTCCATCATAATATGATATTAACAACTACATAACATATGAGAAAATATATAAAAGCATGATCACAAGTAAAATCCATTTACATATTTAAAAGTATTCTAAATGGTGATTTTGCTACATAGAACATATATATATACATGAAATCATAAATATGAAGTGATTCGGGTTTTAGATATCCTTAGGTGAATGAGTGATGAATGGGAAAACAAATCACACCCTTGTGATTTAATCCTTAGCTTTTCCAAAGAAACCCTAACTTGTTTAAGCCTTGATATTAACAACTACATAACATATGAGAAAATATATAAAAGCATGATCACAAGTAAAATCCATTTTACATATTTAAAAGTATTCTAAATGGTGATTTTGCTACATAGAACATATATATACATGAAATTATAAATATGAAGTGAAAACGGTTTAGATAACCTTAGGTAGATGAGTGATGAATGGAAAACAAATCACACCCTTGGTGATTTAAATCCCTTAGCATTTCCAAAGAAACCCTAACTTTATAAAAGCCTATGAAAATGCTTAACACAAGCCTCAAGCATCTTAGTATGCCTTAAAATGAGTGGATAGTACTTGTGAATGTAGTAAAATGAAATTTATGATTGTGCAATGATGTCGTGGGTGAGAGTGAAAGAAACAAAGTGATAAGTTGATTGTTTTGTAAAAGAAATGTGTTGTGTTTCTATCCTCTTACTAGAAGTGAAAGTATATGTCTTTAGTGCTAATCAAAAGAACTCTTATTCAAAGACCAAGACTCAAGGAAACATGGGGAGTCAAACATGGAAGTTTTTTTTTTGGTCATTGTTGGAGAAAGTCTTAAAGTTTTAATGGTAAGTGTTTGTACAATATCATATTGCTAGAAAAATGTGTGATCCTTTGTCCTCTTTTGATGTTGTATTCGTGGGTTAGTGGGAAAGAAAGACCAACTTTTGTGTTTTGATATTTTATGCAAGATATTTTACTTGTATGTTAAAATACTTATAGTTATAAAGTGTAAAGTTTAAGTATAAATGCATATCTTGTAATGTATAGGTTTTAGTTACTTTATTTAATGGAAAATAATTACTAACCAATTTAGATTGGTTAAAGTTTTATAAAACTTTGGGTATTGGGTAAAGACATGGGTATTTGTTGAAGCGTGGAAAAGTTTTGGTAGCTCTGGGTATGCCTAAACGTATTTTATCGCGAAACGTAAACACTTTACGTAACCGATAAAATAAAATGAACAAAGATTATAATTATTCTCAAAAAAATAATTATCTAACACTTGGTTGACGTAAATATTAATTAGGTTGACGCCCGTTTACGTTGAATGATTATATTTAACTTACGCGATTTAACCAAATGACGCGAAATAAAAGCGAACGCGTAAAAGTCCAAAATAAATAGTTGAATTGTCGAAGTCGTAAAAGATGTGAAAATGTGGGTTGTCACAAGTGTACCCGATCGGGTAGAGTTTCGGGGTAAGTAGGGTGTCGAACACTAAGAGCGAGGTTGTTAACCTTATAATCTATTAGTATTTTAATTACTTCTATTTAAGTTAATTCTAATTACTTGTTAAACCTATGCTATATACGCTTCTAACGGATATGGGGGGTTTTAAGCCTGAGAGACTGGCACAGGTTTTATGGTGACAATAATCAATTCTAAACACAATAAACATTCAAGAAAACAATCAGAAGATAAAAGAGCGGTGCAATCCAAATAATAGAAAACTGTATTAGCCATATTAAATCCGATTAAATGCTGGTTTGTTTATTCAGTGCAATGATTTCTTATCTCGAAGCGGCATATTATTCTTAAGACTTAAGCGGGACATCATCCTAAGACCTAGACATGATTAATCATGTCACAATTAACGCATCCGCATAAAGCATCCTTTAGTTTAATTATATTCTATCTTAGGGAATCAAAGCAGTGGTGATCCTGTTAAAACCCTAGCCCATCGGGACTTTACCCACTTATTGCTTGACGGTGTTTTATATACTGGTAGTCCACTATTTGAGTCTTTACCAATTAATTAAGAACATGATTGTTGAAACATTGCGGCTCACCTACCGGTCCAACTAAGCTCATAATTCAAAGGTAAAGATAGAACGTTATTTGTGATCCTATTGGTCCAGTAATATAAAACACGATATGAAGAGTTATCCCAGTATCTAGATTACTTTTTAGGTATCACTAGACCCAGTTGAATGATAGGTCGCATATTCAAGCACATAGACAAGTATTAGGTGATAAACATAATTAAACAATCAACGATTAATTAAGAAATTGATTTTAAAACAAACCAAACATTGAACTTTCATTAAGATGGATAATACCCAAGGGTATTAGCCCATAACCATTGTAATTATACAAGCGTGATCAAATAACCAAGGTAAACTAGAGGTTTTAACGATACTAAAAATTAAATGATTACAAGAGTAACGAAATTACACGGTGTCTTCTATGGAATCGTGATCAATGGTTGACCTTTGTTGCTCTTCTTCTCTTCAGAAAATCGTCTTTTATGAGTAAGGTATGAAGAATACAATTTTGCACACTGAAAACTCGTGTTTGAGTCTTCTATTTATAACCTCTGAAAAATGCTGGATACGCCGTATTGGGCTAGGCCAATACGGCGTATTGGGGTGTATCCCTTGGAGTGCGTGCAAAGTTTACAATCAATACAATATATATTCCCAAAATATAATATCTTCGTATCTCTGAACAGTTATCTTCATGGATACGGCCTATGGCAGAAGGTGAATACGCCGTATTGGGAATTATGAATATGCGTTTTCTTGTGAAGACTTGGCGCTGATACTCCGTATCTCTTTTCCTAGATACGGCGTATTGGTCAGAATGAGGTAATCTTCAAATGTCTTCGTTTTTAGCTCCAAAATATGCGCCTTTCAGCATGTCTTCACAAATCACTCCTCAATTACTGCAAATAACACATTTAAACAATTAAGTACACATTCTTGCAACATTATACAAAAGTGGGTAATTTATTCGGGATAAATGATGGTATAAATGTGACGTTATTTGATGTCATCAACGTTCTTGATATAAGCGTTATTAATATTTTGAACACACATATCAAATAATTTTTTTACATAAAATTATATTTTGTCTTTTAGTCGGATATTAAAATAATATTTTATTATTTTGTCTTTTTTGTCGAGTTTTCATTAAATAGTTTGCGTTTATAACTATTTGATTTAGTTTACTTATTTAGTTTTAAATATAATGTTTAAAAGAAAAGGTGATTTCATCCTTTTGTCGGTTTTTTTAAGAAAATACGCTTGTATAAAATTGTTTTCTAAGTATAAGTTATTTATAAAATTTTGGTGTGACTCGTTCGTTTATAGTCGTTTTCCAAAGTCATAGACTTTATCAAAAACACTTTTTCTATGAAATAAATCATTTCCCGACAAAATGCCAAATTACCATGTTTTCGCTACATTTTATAAAAACATATTTCAATCGATTATTTTAACCATCCTAAAACTATATAAGTATAAATTCGGTAGATCGATTAATAATCCGTTTTAGAAGTCCAAGTTCACTTGTTTTCACTCATTGAGCCAAATGGCCCAATGTTAGCCCAAAATCACTAGTTAAGTTTTTAGCCCATAAATTTAGCCCAATATTAGTATACTAATTAGCCCGATTGTATATAACCGAAATATCCGTTAAGTTTAATAAGTCGGAATTCTTAAGCTACATATGAAAATAAGTTGTATGATGTATAAGCCTATAAGCTAAGCTTAAAAATACGTTTATTAGCTATTGGGCCTTATAGCCCGTTAATAGTCCATTATGCATAGTCCAAGTTTAGATTACTTATTTAATAGTTCTTAGTTTAACCTACCTACAAGCTATACGTTTTAGTCCGTTTATTACTCCATTATTAAGCTCATTGTAATCAAGTCGAAGTAAACCCACAATAATAAGCCGAAACCATAATGTGTCGAATTTATATAAGCCGTAATAGATCCAAAATCGAAATTTCCAAATATATCGAAATGAAATATGACGAATAAGCAACACAATAAGTTCGCAAATGAGCCGATAATATCATTGGGCCTTGTTGGGCCGCTCGGCATGCGTAAGCCCATACGACCTTTCAAAAATATATTAAGACCATGAACAAACCCAATAAGCTATATAATAAACAAATAAGCTCAAACCCCTTTTTAGTTCGAAAATAAGCCATGAATAAACTAAGCAAATAATTCAAAATTTTCAAAGGACCAAGACACCTTTTTCTTTTGTTTTTCCCTTTTTGAGCCGCGGCTACCATAAGCCCAAATAAGCACTTCAAGTGCTTATTTATAAGTCGAAATCAAAATAAGCAAAAACCACAAAATCGAATATATTTCTAACATATCAAGATAACCACCATGAAACAATGATACTTTTCTAATGTTTTCTTGTTATTATTTTTGAACCAAACACATGCCTTTTAATGTTTTTGTAGTTTTTAAAACTTAGATTTTTACAAAAATAAATGTACAACTAGTGTATATACATGGTAATGAACACAAAAGTATAACAAGATTAAGAAGTTGATGACTTACAAATGAGGGTTTTAGGAAGAGATTAAAGCTAACCCAAACGTTGTTTTAAACCCAAACTAACTAACCTAGTCTACCCAAATATCTATTAATCACCCAAATCTTCAAGTTAAAATTCAAAATCAATGTATTTGTGTGTGTTTGGGTGTTCGGTCGGAAGAAGGAGAGAAGAAAAATATGAAGTTTTTGATTTTGTATGTGTAAAAATAAGAGTATTATGTGTTATGTATAAAAATAAAAATCATAACCCTCCAAGACCTTGATCCACCATTTTATGCATGGAATGTGTTTTTGGGACCATAGGGAGGCGGTCATGGTACCATGGCTAAGGGTATCACATGTTTTTTTTGCAAGTTTTAATTTTGTGTAGTTTTCTTGTTCCGCTAAGTATAAACGTAGACCCGTAAATCCGTGTTTTATGCAACGTTTTTAAGGAAATATGTAACACCCACAAACTACGATACGTAGTGGAATACAACGATTGGGGTGCTACTTCATAATACATGCACACGAGTCCCAGTAAACGTTAAAAGATACGTTTATAAAACACAATTTTATTTATTATAAAGATCAGAGTTACATAGGTCCCAATACCAACATAAAATTTGTTTCTAAAAGTCACAACACGACTTGATTTCTAAAACACTTGTTTTGTTTATGACATTAATTCACCGAGACACCATTCTTGATATTCGCATTTCGTCCCATCCAAGCCATCAACAATACCTAACTCATAACCGAGAACAATTACAACAATTGTAATAGCAACGCCGAGAATAACATACATACATACCAATTTCTCCAAAAAGGGATACATCATTGGCTTTCAAAGCCAGTACATCCAACCGTAATTATACATGAACTCTCTGTTGGAAACACAAAAAGTGTCAGTCACTTCCAAGTTGTAATAGTCTTAGCTCGTAGTTTATGTAATGATTAGATTAGTAATCTAGTCTGGCCCAAGACCCATGGGAAGCCCATCATAGCCCATGGGCCGGCCTATAGGAAGTATATAAACCCTCTCCTAGCCTTGGAGAGGGGTTGGTTGTTCCATTTGTTACATTCCATCTAATAAACATCATCCATTCCATCCATTCCTTCTCTCTAACATCACAACCCACATCTCTCTCTTGTTCTTGGTTTGATCATAAGATTACATGATTCTTCAAACACTTAGGATATTTTGTATTCAAATCCTAAGTGAAAGATCATTGGGCACTGAATTGGCCCAACAATCTCCCCCTATTTGTATATAAATATAGCCTAAGTGTTTTTCAGTGTGCGTGAGTAAATACAACTTCTTCTCACACTGAGTCTAGAAAGCAATTAAGGGATACTTGTAACAAAAAGTACTTCATTGCTTCGATTACAGGATCCTATTATCTATTACAAAAGATAACAAAAAATACATCACAAGTACTCAGTCCATCTTGTATCCAAGAGCTTCCAGCTTGACTTTCTTTGACTTGAGCTTTTCTTGGTCAGGGTGTTCAGCAATGAGTTTTCTCAGTTTCATGTTAAACCTTGCATTTTCAGGAGACTTGACCATAGATGCAGCTACTAGATATGACACAAGAGCTTCCATCCCTACTTTGTCGATGTCACTCCATCTTTGAAATACTTGGTTACCAAATTCACTAGTGTAGAAAATTCTATACTTAGGTTCTTCGATGACCATGTTGTTGACAAATGGGACATTTTCAGGGAGAGCTCGATTGCATTCCAATCCAAGAATTCTTACTTCAGGTTCCAGTTCCATATGCTTCTTTTTTCTTCCTGAGGTTTGGGATGAGGCTTGTTCAGGGACTGGAGCAGGAAGGGCGGATTGAATTCCAAGTTTCTCAAGAATTTTCCTTAATCTTTCATACCTTGACTTAAAGAATTCATCAAGTCTTTTACCACTGCATTTTTCTTTTTGGGAATGATCTCCCTCAGCTCATCCAATTCAGAGATACCAAATTCTCCAAAGAGAAAAGGGTTGTGGACATCAAAGTTTCTACCATCAGTGCCTTTGTAGACTGTTATAACAATTGGCTTGGTTTTTGGATGAAGGCTCTATTTTTAGTCTGCTGCTGATAGTCCACATGTAGCTATCATACTTGTGCTTCTTGACTTGTGCTTCTTGAGTTCAAAAGATTTTCTGACTTACTCAATGTGTTTTCTCTTGAGGACCTCATGCTCAACATCCTGAGCTTTCTTAAATTTCTCACCAGCCTTAGTGGTAATTGTCTCTTTTGGATGAATCTCAAGCTTCTTAGCTTCTTCCCGAACTACCTTAATCATCTTAGGCTTACTTATTGCAAATATTCTGGCTTCTTCCTTAGCTTTCTTGATTTGTTCCTCTTTATCTCAGTAATCTTGAATTTCTTTTTCAGTGAGATAGATTGTTTTCCCATTTATTATGAATTCAACTTTAACTGGTTCATCAGGATTAGGACGCACAATAGATGAGGCTTTAACCAGCTTTCTTTGATCTTCAACCTAGTCATCAGTGGCAATACCTCTGCCCTCTCTATGTGGGACAATAGGTTCAGGATGAATGATGGTGATAGGTTATGCCTGAGTGATTGAAGGTTGATGAGTAGATGAGCCAATAAACTCAATGTTTGGATCTGTTGATTGCTTGGGTTCTTCAGGCTTTTCTTGTTTGTTAGCATCAGTCTCCCCCTCAGTATGAGAAGGAGGTTCTTCAGTGGCGGTTTGGGTAGCATTCTCCCCCTTAAAATTTGTTGGAATGCGAGTGAGAGCAAGTGTTGGAGTGACACTGCCTGAGGGAGCTAAAGAGGATTGGCCTCTAAAGGCATCATACATCTCAGTCATCATAGACTTGATGGAGGTTATGTCTTCCTGAAGAGAGGACATGCTGGTCTTAATGTGGTTTTGGGCTCTCTTAAGTCCTGAGATTCTGAAACCAAGATTCCATGCCATGTTGGTAGAGGACTTGGCCCAAGCAGCTAACTCTTCATCTTGTTTAAGAGCATGAGCCTGAAGATCTTTCACAGTGGACTAAAGTGCAGAAAAATCAAATCCCTTTACTAAAGAGAGTACCTCAGTGTGTTAGAAGAGATCTTTGCTAAAGTCTTAGTGGCTTCATTGAGTTTCTGGTTTGCAGCAGGGTCATCTTTGACAGCATTATGGATGTCTTTGAGAAGCTCAGTGATGACATTCAGGCCTTTATAAAGATCATTGATTGTTGTGCTGCTTTTGTCAATGGAGCTCATGGAAGCTTCAACCAATTTGTCAGTCTGACCTCTGTGAGCCACGTTTTCCCATAGTATTCATCAATAGAGGCTTTGAGGTTTGCATAGTTAACAGCTGCCTCTTCATGCTTTTTCCAATTATCTTCAGTGATCCTATGGAAGAGAACTCTTGACATCTTCCTAAGATACTTGATCAATTGTCTTTCAGTGAGAGGAAGAGTGTTATCAAATTTCTTAAGGTCAGGACTGGATGAGTCAGACGCAGAATCTTAAACATTAGATGGTTCAGGCTGATCTTGCTTTGGTGAAGGAGTTCTAACTTCTTCAACAACATGAATATCCTTATCCATATCCTCCCCAACAACAACAACTTCCTCTTTATCACTCTCTTTATCTAATTCATCCTCAGAGAGGAGAAAAGCTTGAACATCAACAAAAGTTTGGAGTTTTAGGGGTTCAGTATCTGGCTCCACTTCAGAAGAAGTCTTGCCTTTGTTTTCGGTCAGGGACTGCTGCCTCAATCTAGTGGACTGGATTTTATCCACCTGGTACTTAGCAACAGTCCCTGGGGGATCTGCAACAGGAGTGTTTATTGGTTCCATATCAGCAGGCGGTATGATTCCCCCTGAGTCTTTGTCCCTAAGTGACCCTTCAGGACGCGGCGTGGTTTTAGCCGAGCCTTCTTCAGAAGTCATGGAAGTTAAGTCCCTGTCAAGGGGCTGAATGTTCCCCCCTGAGTCTTTGGGATGAGTAACAGTACCCTCATGCAAAGGTTTGGATTTACGAGTGCCCTCATCGAGTGTAGAAGGCAATCCTGTACTAGAGAGTTGTATGTTTTTCTCTATATCTTGAGGATCAGGTACGGTGCCCGAGGAGACTGAGTGGGATTACTCAGAACCCTTCATTGGCTTGAGTGGGGTTGCCTTGGTCTCAGTGGGTGTCTTTTTGGACTTAGGCCTTTTGCTCTTCTTAGAGAGTGCTCCTGAAGCCTCAGGGCCCTGTGACTTGGGTAAGGTTGGAGTCACAGTCTAAGACTTCCCTTTCTTTGGCTTTGCAGACAAAGGAGGTGGAGACACTGAGTCCATTTGATTGTTCACAGCAATCATGTGGGCCGCCAATTCAGTGTCAGTGACTTTGGATGGGTCCTTTGTAAAATTAGAGTGACTCAGGATGCCAGGTAAAAACCTAAAATTTTCATCCTGAGTGTAGTCAGAACCCAGTAACACTTGTAAAGCACATGAGATAAATCTAGGGTATGAAACGTATTTCAACCTAGACTTATTCAGTAGCTTGGTTACGAGATCACTGTAAATGATCTCCCCTATGTCAACCCCAGTCCCAGTGATGAGACTGTAGGCTAGGAACTGCTGAATGGAATTTACTTGCTCAGTGGAGGAGTAGTTCCCGCCACGTAAGCATTTAACATGCCACATATGCAACTATTTATGCCACGTTTTCAATTAAGTAGTCCACCTAAGCATATTCAAGCAACCGAAATTTTAATGTGTCATACTGAACCATTTTTTAAATTTCGGATCAAATATTTTTTTTAAAGTTATTGACAAGATTCGAACTTGGGTCTATGGGCTAAACTGCCATTCAAATAACCACTATGCCACTTAACTGTTTGTGATTAGAATTTCAAAAACAAAATACTAATCCTTTAATGTTAAGTATCAAATAAAAACTTCATTGTTACACCTATAATGAAGGGAAGTATTCATTTACATACAAATTCAAATTAAATACTGAAAGACCATGTCAAAATCAAACCAATCGGATATCAATCACCATAAAAACGCCATTTTATATAGAGTATGAATTTGAAAATGTCAACAGAACAAAAACGTTTTAAAACTTTCCTAATTAAAATCAAACCAATCGGATATCAATCACCATAAAACGTTTTAAGACAATCCTTTAAAACTTTCGGATATCAATCACCTACAGTTAAGGTTAAAATTGATAACAAACTTTCATAATATGCCAATCAATACTAAATTTAGTCCTAATTTATAGCTTCAATATTAAGGTAATGTAACCTAATCTGCTATTATAAATAAGACGTGATTTTGAGATACCAAAGCACAGGAAAAAACGTTACCACTGAATAACACACATACAACACAAGATGAAATCAAAATTCGATTACCAGAAAGAAAGCAAGTCCCAACAAATGCAAAGGCAAATCAAGTCAGAAATCAAATCACACTCAAAGAAAAGATGTTATAGCAAATACAGGTTTGTTTCTATTTATTAGTTAGTTTATTTATTACTTTTTATTTGTTTCTATACATATGTTGTCGAATCCTGATACTAACTGACCAAGATATTGTTTATAGCAATGACACCGAATGCCAAGCTTACTCCAAACAATAGAAAGGAAGATCCTTTAATATTATATAACATCGAAAATCTCTTTTTGTTAATCTTTTCAGTTTTTTAATTTTGATTTTGATTTGAATGGATTTGTCTGATTGAATGGTTTGGGTTGTTGTGAAAAAGTTTTTGTTTCAAGTTTTTAGCTTTTGGTTTTGATAATAGATTCATTTTGAAGGGTTTAAGATATTAAATTTGATGGTTGTTCATGATAAAGGTATTTTTTTTGCAGGATTGATTTTTTGTCAGGTGAATAGAAATGGGTATTTAACTTTCAATGAAAATGACTGATTCTTGAAGAAGAAGGATCAAATCTTGATTGTTTTTGATATTTTTTCTTTTTTTAGGTTTGACAAAATCAGGAGGTTGAAGCTAAAATTGAGAAGTTGGTTAAGCCCTCTTAAGAGGTTTATAAAACTGACAATGTTTAAGTTTAGTAAATAAATAGGAAACCTTTATGTATGTGGTATAATATTAAAATAACTATAGTCGTGTCATCCTTTTTGTAGGTTACTAACGGAGACCTTGAGGCAGTCTCGAGATGGATGGGGTAGTTCAAGAGATTGACAAGAGGCTGAGGTATACTTCACACATTTTTTAAGAATACACCAATTATGGTACAAATCTTACGGCCACTAGCTACAAATCACATTTTATATCAAATCATCAAACCATGAATAAGTGGATATTAAAATTTACTAAATATTAAAGTAGGAAACCATATTTTTAAATGAATCACTTTTGGGTCAGCCTCAATAAGTACTTATAAGCTTCTTGACATAAGTTTATGGAATTAGCAGGTTAGTATTATTGTTTGTCGGTTTCTCAGTTGTGGACTTTAATTATTGATATAGCAGACAGGACAACCAAAATGCGATAGATTTAAAAATCATTTATTTTTAAAGCACCCCATTTTGACCCTTATTCCTTGATAGATAAAATTTTATTTGTGACCCGCCATGCTTGACTTTTATTTTCAATATATAAACAAAGCTTAAGAACGGGAAGCACACAAACTGGGTGCCTCCAGAAGATAATAATCGTCATCCTCTTTTTACTACTCCCAAACTAAGCTTGTATAATGATTAACGTTGTGCAAAAGTACGTATAAAATGCTAACACTACTCATATTTGCAATTTGTGTAAGCCTAAGCTAACTTTTCTCTCTCGGTAGTTTATTATTTATTAGTGTGAATGTGGTCAATTCGAATTTCGACCATCTAATCGACATTTAAAGAAAGTTGTAGTCCTTCTAAATGTAACGTTGCACCCAAGAATTATGATTTTGAAGGCGAGATCATTCCATGTAGCGAATTTCTTCTCGGCACATCCCAGCCGAGATTGGCTTAGGTGACCAGGATTTTGACACCCCACAGAGAATAGTATCGGAACTCACGAACCTTCGGTATCAAAAACTTTTAGGCTTCCCGTTAAACTAACACTTCATTTAGAAAAACCACAACTTAAAGCACGCTGGTCTTAGTTCAAAAGCATATTTAAATTTTAAAAAAAGAGATTTTTCCTATATTTATTCAACAACAACACTTTCTCATACAATTATTAACATTATTATTTTTATTATTACCTTCACTCGTTAAACAACTGCCACATCGGTATGCGAGCCGACCATGGTCCAGTGTCTTATTTCGGCTTCGGTATATATTATTATTATTATTATTATTATTATTATTATTATTATTTTTAACACTTTTCATACTTTATACTTTATCACTGAATATAGAAAAAATTTCTTTTTAGAAAATTTAAGTATAAATTTAAACTAAGACTAAATTTATCAAAATAGTTGACTTACAGCAATAAAGCTTTTATTGTCTAAAAATGTTGATTTTAAACAGACTTTTAAGGGTGATTAAACCACTAATTTGTCTAATTTCGAAAAGAGCACTTATTAGTCTGGTTAGAAGCTTCTGGGAGGAAAAGCCACAAATTACATATATGATCTCTTAAGATATCCAACTAATCCTTGTTTAGCATTTATCTTTTGCACAACTTGTAGAAGCTTAGCCTAGAAAGTTAAGGGAATAGCCAAATCAACACTCTGGTCGAGTCAGGATCTCCTTTGTTCTAGCTTAAGGGACTAGTCAATCACGCACAGTTAAAACCTTTTTTTTTGCCAACAGGGGTAAGGATTAAATCACAAAAGGACAGAAAAATCCAAGCAAAAGGACAAACTACGAGACGAGAATAGAAAGAGCGTGAGGAATCAAAGCCGAAGGCATATCCAATCTTAATGGGCCAACCCGTACCCATTTTATTGGGCCGGGTCAGCCCATTATCACTTGAAGTATATTAACCCTTAGCTATTATATGCCTTATACATGTCCAATCCATTCCTGGCATAAGAAAACAAACCGAAAGCCCAAACCGTTTATACCTTGACCCAAGTCAAAAGTTTATAAAACCAAAAGGGTCAACGCAGTCAAATACACTGTTTATCCCTTTCCCCTTTTCCCTCCATCACTTTTACACACAGTATAACACAAGACAGATAAATCTTCATTCACCCACGCACAAGCCCTTTTGTTTCTAGAAGCCCTGACACATCTGACATAGCTATGTTGGCAATCCTAAGTGATATGATTGGTTGAAATAATGTGGAGGTGGATCAATGGCTATGATGGAAAGATTCAGAGTAGGGAGCGTCCTCAAGCCTAGAACCTTTTCTTCATTGCTATAAATAGGGCTAGAAATCACAAAGAGAGGAGTATCTAGTGTAGGGTAGGCTAGGAGTAGTGTAGTTTAGCTTATTTACAGCTTATTTGTCATTTACTTTAACGCAATTTCTTTTTAAACCTTGTACTCAGTTTATGATTAATAAAATTTAAGTTTTCATTTAAATTTTGTTTTGATTCTGTTTTTACCTTAATGCATCTTAAGCTTAATCATGTTCTAAAGTTTCATAAAGATATTATTTCTTCATTAAGTCCTTATCTAGTTAAGCTAAATCATAGCTTATGCTAGATAAGCTGTTTTCATTCTAAATTCACTCAAATTACCTTAGCTTATTGTGGATTGCTCAATAATGGATGATAAGCCAAACATGGATGGGCTTATTGGACTTTTACTAGCTTGTGCAAACAAGCTAGAGCTTGTAGATAAGTTCTATTGAGCGTAGATCCTTGTTTAGAGCAAAGGATTGTGGTATGTTATCTATTCTTGCAGTTTAAAGCTTAAAATCTGTTACAACTTATTTTATTGCTTATTTAGTGCTTATTTTTGCTTAATGTTGCTTAATATATTCTATTATTACTTCATATGATCAGCTTATAGCTTATATGTCATTAGGATTTAGTTTTTCTTATAACTCTCATTAAAATCTGTCTAAAACTGCCTTATTATGCTACTGCTTATTCTCGTGCATTTATTTTCTTGATCTTTTTGCTTATTTGTCTTTTTATAGTTTAGATATTAATCTGTTTTTATTTTTTAAAGCTTAATATAACATGTTTTAGCTTCAGATTTGGTTTAGAAATTTTTAAGGGGTGTTTTTAATATGGGAATTTGAGTTGATGCTGTTTTCAGAGAACAATCAGCTTCCATAAGCTGTTATAAAGTCTATAATTTGACAAGTTTTCATAAGTTCAAATTAGCTATTGTTAAGTTTTAAAGTTAGTTTAGCAAAATCTCAAAATCTGCTAGTTTTTAGTTTTCTAAATTTGCTTATATGTTGAATTCTTGGAAAATCTATTTGAGTGTTGTTTTAGTGCTTAATATGAGTTACAAATGCATCATTGTTAATCTGTTTTGAATCAATACTCCTAGAAAAAATCTTTTGATAAAAAAAACTGTTTGAAGTTAGGATTGTGCTTTGTTTAAGGCAAGATGGCCAATATGCAGATTAATAAGACTTCTATTTTAGCATATATCTTTAATTAATTGTTATTGATCTTAGCTTATTATAGTCTTAGCTAAATCTGTTTCAATGCTTTTAGATAGAGTGTTAATCTTGCTTTTGAGTCTTAATTTTAAGCTACAAATGGTCATCTATTCTCAAAGAAAAAGCCAAAAACAAGTTGTGATCTGTCATTTTTATTCTATCTGTTTTTGCTTATTTCTTCTTCTAGTTTCGATCTATTTTTTAGTTATCTGTGTTAAATGTGTATAAGGTCTTAGCTGTTTTCAGGTTTTAGCTTATTACAGAAGTACTTATTTAGTTCTTTTAATTTATTTTAAAGTTAGTCAAATGTCCTTTTAATCCTGTTCGTTGCAATCTGTACTTGTGTATTTTATGTGCTTTTTAGCTTAATCTTTGTTAGCTTATTTTTGGTCCTTTATGCTTATTAGGTTTAGAAGTGAGTCTGTTTTATTTAAGTTTTCTTTTTGCTTATTTAGTCTTAAAAAAGCCAAACAGTATTAGCTTATAGTCATTTAGTTAGATTTAGCAATCTGTCTCCTTTTGTGCTTATTCTAGCTTAATTCTAAATCTGGCAAAAAGTTCCTTCATAGAAGTTGCTTATTTTTGTTTGTTTTATAGCTTTGTCAAAAAGAAAATTAAAAAAAATGTTTTTCAAAAAGGAAGTCACAGATTTCGAACCTGTGACCTCCCCTTCACACACCAACGCCTCTACCCTCTTTGCCCTTGGGACTATTATGGTAACTTTGTGCCCTTAATTACTTATGCAAGTTTTTCGGTTTTAGCTTTTTAGCTTATTTGCTTTTTAACAGCTTATTCGATTTAGCTTATTTTCCCGTTTTATTTTTTTTTAAGTTTTAAATAGTTAAAAGCATCTTTCTTAAATTTTTTAGAATTTTATAAATTAGTTCAATATTTTTAATAATATCTTTTAGATTAAATTAGTTTTAAATTCATAAAAAATAAAATTAAAAGTCTAAAAAATATAATTTCTTTTTCAAAAAATTATTTTTATACATTTAGGACTTTTAGATTTAAAATTTATATTTTTAGGGTTAAAATTTGATATTTTAGGTTTTTAGTCGCGTTTTTAAATTCCCGTTATCGTTTTAATGCTTAATGTTTTAATTGTGCCTTTTTAGATTAGCATGCCTTAAATTTACTTTCCATTTGCGTTTATTTTAGGGGGGGGAATTAGAAACCAAAAACCCAAATCTTTTATGTAATTCCAAGTCGGATTCTCGAACATCAAACGGAATTTCATTCACCCTCTCACCGAGGAGAACGATACCCGTGTTGATTACTAATTATTCTTTCCTAAGGATAATTTGTAAGATACTTTGCTTACGTATATGTATTTTATATTATATATATATGAGGGTTATTAGTTTGATACGTATTTAGACGATCATAAAAAACTTAGCCTAAAAAGTTAAAGAAATAGCCAGATCAACACTCTGGTCGAGTCAGGATCTCCTTTGTTCTCGCTTACGGGACTAGTCAATCACGCACGGTCAAAACGTTTTTATTATTATTTATATATATATATATATATATATATATACATATACATATACTTATATATATTATTATATTATCCTAATATATGAAAAATGAGCAAAAATAAGTCATAGATTTGGTTAAAATAAGGTTGCGTAGGGCAAACGAGCAGGCATGTAATATCATAATTCGATAGAAATTCCCCCCAACACTTAGAACCGAACATTGGCCTCAATGTTCAAAAGTGTCGGGTATTACCCCCACACTTAAGGACAGAAAAGGCAAATGCTTTAAATTCCAAGTGTGAAAAAGGAAACAAATATGCACATATGATTAGGATTGAGGATTCAAAGGATATAGAAATGATGAAGATCTGAGACCAAGTGATTGGAGGATTGAAAACAAGCAAGGGTCTTCATGATCTTATGGAATCCTAAAAAACAAAAATAACACACAAACCAAAGAAAGAAGCAGCCGCCACATGGGGCTATTTAATCACACACTTAATTCATTAAGAATATAGAAAGAAGAACAGACAACGGGTTGCCCCCCCCCACCCCCTTGAGAAGCGTTGTTTATTATTGAGTCGCTAGCTTTGTCTTTGCCCGAATTTAGTATGCTTATGAGGAACAAATAGAGATACGGAAAAACAACTAACATCTTGAGAAGAGATGTCCCTCCATCATTGAGGTAGAAGAATAAGGTAAAAATCTTCCATCGGGCTTTATATTTTTATTGATTTGAACAGCTTCAGAAACCCGATGAGATAATCCCAGAGAATGTCGAGAGTGAAATCCTTTGGAAATTAGTATCCCGGGATTAAAAACTTTGTCCTCATTTCCGAAAGGAAATGAAGTTAAAGTATCAATCTCAGGGTGCTCAGTGAAGAAAAGAGGATTAGTTTCTTTTTTTTCTTTTTTCTTTTTTTTTATTTTTTTTTTTTTTTTTTTTTTTTCTCTTTATTCGTTTTTTTTTTTTTTTCGAATGCGATAGTAGAAAAACAATTTCAATGGAATTTGAAAACTCTGGAATTGGACTCCTTTAATGATTATTTCGGGATCGAAAATGATGTCTTCATTTCCTGAGAGAAATGAGACAAGAAGATTGATCTCGGAAAATTCCTTAAGATAGGAGAGGAGTCACAATTCGTTATAAAAGGAAAGAAGAATCATTATAGCCTTCATTACCTATGTAAATTCCTTAGTCGATTAAATCATTTACAATTTTCTCATATGACCTAGTGTAAACTCATATTTTGATCGGCCTCAGGAATCAAAATAAAAATAAAAATTAATCATACTAGGTGGAGTTATACAACTGTGATAGAGGTTCATCTGCGAAACTCATATTGACTTAAAGTCACTCCTACCACCAAGAGGAATGAGGATCATTCGAAAGATCAATGGACGTTTAGAATCATATTCAGGAAGAGAAAAATCAGAATGAGTAGTGGTACTGCCACTACTCTTCTCTTAAATATGTTCGTCATCAAAATAGAAAGCTTCATAATCCGGAAGAGAATAATCAGAATGAGTAGGGGTACTGCCACTACTCTCATCTTCAATATCAAAGCTAAAAGTCTCATATCCAGGTGGAGAATCATCAAAATGAGAAAGAAGGATGTCAGTCTCCTCTACGAGAGAGTCACTGTCCTTGTAGGGAATAGGAGATTGGGAGGGAGACTCGACCACAAAATCAAATGGAGTGGGATTTCCACTAATCGTCTTATCTTTAGAAAAATCGATGATATTTATGTAATGAACGGAATGAATATTTCTCGAATCATTTCTTAAAGATTTATCAGTATAAAACACAACTACTTCATTCCCGACTCTTAAAGTTAATTTTTCCTCGTACAGATGCGCAAGAAAGGTCTCCCTAAAATGATAGGAACTCTAGGATTAGCCTCAAAATCAACGATGACGAAATCGGCAAGAAAATTGGATTTTTCCACTTTATCAATAACATCTTCAGCTATACCCATTGGAAATGTGACAGAACGGTTAGCCAGTTCAAGAGTCATCCGAGTGGGCTTCAGAGGGCCGATCCCAAGTTTCTTATAGATCGAAAGAGGCATAAGGTTTATGCTTGCTCCAGAATCAGCTAAGGAGTTGTAAACCTCAAGATCTTGTAAGATACATGGAATGAGAAACTTCCCGGGATCGTCAAGCTTTTCGGGCACCTTGTTAAGAAGGATAGCAGAGCATTCAGCATTTATCGGTGTATTTGCTAGCTCTTCTAATTTCTCTTTGTCCTTTAATAAATCTTTTAAAACTTTAGTGAATTTTGGAATTTGAGTTAAAGCATCCATAAGACTGATATCAAAATGAATCTGCTTCAATATTTTCAAAAACTTAGACACTTGAACATCATTTTTATTAAGAAGTTTTGTCTTATTAAGCCTTGAAGGATATGGAATCTTAGGTTGATGAGGGTTGGGCTTAGGATCTTCCTTTGGTTCTGGTGGTGACACTGGCTGAACTCCTGGAGGTGGGACATGTGCGGTACTTGCTGGGCTTGTAATATGCACCTCGTCCATTAAAGTCTCCGGTTCTTTTTCCACTTCCACCCTAGGAGTAGGAGGAATAGGGGGTGGAAAAGAAGGTTCAGCAGTAGTCAATCTACTCCTTGTCATAATAGAATTAACTTACTCTCTCGGGTTAGGCTTAGTGTTGCTTGGAAGAGCACCTGGAGGCCTTTCATGAAGCACTTTTTGCATTTGACTCATTAGATCAACAATTTGAGCATTTTGGGTTTTTAATTGTTGGATTTCTTGAGTATTGTGATTTTGCATTTGTTGAATTTGTTGGTTGTTTTGAGTTTGCATTTGTTGTATTCTAGCCTCAGTCGATCTCATATGTATATACCATTTCTTCTAAAGAAGGCACATTCGGCTGAGCTTGATTCTGATTATATCCCTGATTTTGGTTGTAATTATAATTCTGAACCCTGTTTTGATTATACCCTTGGTTTTGAGAACCTTGGTTATATCGATTTTGGTTATGGGTCTGGTTCTGATTCTGATTCCTGTTTTGATTATTTTGATAATTTCCCTGATTATGACCTTGATTGTTTCCCTGATTATTTTGATTCTAATTATTTCCTTGATTAAATCCGGGTGGTCCAAGATAGTTATTCGAACGATAGCTAAGCAGATTTCGGTTACCTTGGGGTTGGTAAGTATTACCACCTTGGTTATAGGTTCTCGAAGTATCGTATACGTCCTGAGTGTAGCCACCAACGGCTTGACACTCGTAGTAAGGGTGAGGACCACCACACGTCTCACAACCGTTTTGAATAGAATTAACAGGTCGGTGCAGAGAGAGAGAAGAGCTTCAACTTGCTTAGTGAGAGATGTAATATGAGCATCTTGAACAGAGCTCTCACTAGCACTTGCAACTTGAGGTTTGTTTCTGGAAGTTTGAACTTTTGATTTGTTTTCAATAATAGTCAAAGCTATTGTATTCTTTTTTTTTCTTTTTTTCTCTTTTGTGTCAAGAAAATTATCCACCAGCTGCTGGATTAGAGAGTACTGATCAGATTTGACTTAAACTATTATAGATAAGATTCATTCTGATGAGAGAGGAGAAAAGCCATATGGGAATTTGTTAAGAAGATCTTTAAATCGTCCAGGATTAGCCAAATGACTCACGAATCTTTGTTGAAATCTCGTGATTTCATTTCGAAGATTGGTGGTCTTAGAAGGAGGAAAGAGGCGGTTCACGAACTTGGATACAAGATCGTTCCAAGTTGTGATAGAATTGGGAGGTTCTTTTTCAAGCCAAGTTCGGGCTGCTCCCTCAAGAGAAAACGGAAATAACAACAGTTTAACAACGTCAGCCGGAACGTTATTAAGTTTAATTGTTTGTGTTATTTTTGTGAATCTTCGAATATGAGAATGAGGATCATCGTTTTCAAATCCGTGAAAAGCGATGGTGGTTACTAGATTAAGTAAACCGATCTTCAATTCGAATTGATTAGCAAGAACGGGGGGTACAACGATTTCATCCCCGACACCATCGGTTGGTGCCTGAAGTAACTCCTCCATCGGACGGAGGTCGGGTATCGGACCCTGCGGCGGAGCTTGTCCGGCCATATCGTCTTCTTCTAGATCAAAAAGGAGTGACGGTTCACTTTGATTCCTTCGACTTAATAACCTTTCGGGATCTTCAATAGGAGATAAAAGTCGTCTAGCGGAAGAACGTGTGCTCATGCACTATATAGACGGATAAGATAGTATATAGAAAAAGAAAGAAGAAAAAATATTTTTAGATTTTTAATTGTTTTTTTAATCGAAAAATAACTTTCACGGAGAAAGGATCTTCAAGGCAATCTCTTTGAAACAAAACGTGAAAATCGAACACCCCTCCCCGGCAACGGCGCCAAAAACTAACTTGAATATAATAGATCTATATAAAAATATATATATCCTAAAATATCAAATAAGTAATAGTATAAAAGAGTATCCCGTTAGATATAAAAATTACTTTAGGAAAAGTAATTGTTTATCTCCCGGATGTCGTGTCCCAACGAGAGATGAATAGACAACCACGTTTATGTTTTTAAATAAAATGCTTGATTATCTTTTAATTTTGGTTTTTGATTTAAAACTAAATATAAAATAATGCTAAACTAAATTATACTAATGAACAAATAAGCAAAGCAATCGAACGAAGAGAGATATATATAAAAAAGGATATGCTTGCTAAGTGATTCGTTTAGATCCTTAAGTGTGATTTAATTAATTAAGTCCTTATTGATGAACCAATATCTTTCTAACAAATTATCTTCTTACAACGGTGGCTTATATTGAAAACAACTTTTATTAAGATACTGATTACAAAATTAATGTCTAATTATTCTTACGGCTTTTGCCCGCTCGAATAACAAAAACAATAATCTAAGTATATGAAAATCACTAATCAATATTTTTCACTTTTATAATTACACTTAATTAACTAAACAATTTAACACTTAACAAGCATAAAAGAAAATCTACTCACTAAGCATATTAATCAAATGAGCAAATAAAAATATTTTAAATTGAATAAATCAACACTAATATATTGAAAAGGGAAAAGAGGTGAAACCGAGTTGAAGAACCGCAAAAGAACGAAAAACCACCTGATCTAATAATCTATCAAAATAAATAAGTTTAGGAGCTTAAAGCTTTAAACTTAAAATATTAAGCTAGTTTACTAGACCCTTAAGCTCCACGCCTATGAGTTGACCGGTACCAAAAAAACCGATATCAAAACAAAACATCACAAACCATAATCTAGTAGCAATTAGCCACATCCAACATGGGCTTAAACCAAATCCGCTGGCCCAAATACAACCACACGACTGGACCAATATATATCAAACTAAAAGCCCAATAATCAATCACAAAGGTCCAACAGTGGGATATGCTAATAATCTGTAAACGAACTTATGAATGGCAAATAGATTCAGCATTTGTAAAAACATTTCTTATGAGACAAATCAACTTAACTTTTCAAACCATTTTGAATTTAGAAGAAATAAGCCACTATTGTTCCAATAAGCTACCGAGGTATGAAAACAAAAGACAAATAGCTAACCGAAAACTATTTAACGACTACTTTTAGAAAGTAAACTTTTAAATACAATAAGCTATGAGATAAGCTCTCGAAGTTCAAGGAAGCTATAAACTTAATGAATATGCCGAGGGAATGAGCACTCGTTGCTTACCTTTTTTCCTTTAATCGAGCTTAAACAAGTAATAAGCAAAACCAAAATGAAGCAATAAGCTTAAACCGTATAGAAAAGAGAATGAAAATAAGCCGGAGCTTATTTTGTTCTATAAGCTAAATCTAAACCAAATAAACTATTGAAAGCTTATTCGAGTTTAAAAAAAACAAGCTTTTTAGACAGTAAGCTAAATCAAGAAGCTCTCGAATCTTAAAAGGGTGACAAGGCTTATGAGTAAGCCGAGCTTAAAAGCTTTTTGCACCACTCCTTTTCTTGTTCAAATCGAGCCGAAAAATGAAATAGAAGCTTATAAGCAAACCGAACTTTAACTACACTTAAAAAACCCAAAAAAACACGAGCTTATTTATAACAGAAAACAAGCTAAACAAAATTAGCTTATCAAATAAGCCAAACACTTTAGAAATAAGAATATGAAGAAATAAGTTGCACTAATAAGTTAACCAAGCTCTAACCATCTCTTATAAATAAGCTAAACCAAAATCTTGTTACAAAGAGACTAAATAAGCTGAACTCAACTTTTACAAAATTTATAATAAGCTAAAAATATTTTTAGAAAAAAGCT